>JAIOTZ010000778.1:0-44338 GCA_023374045.1 Limonium bicolor
GAAGTTGCCTCCCACTATCCCACACTATGCTTCTGTTGCCACCCTTTTAAACCCTGATAAAACTTGGAATCAAGGCCTTGTTACTGCTTGGTTTGACTCTGACGATGCCGCCTTAATCATGCAGATGGAGCTCCCACCATTATCTTTGTCTCCGGCAGCATCACTGACTTCTGATTCATGGTATTGGGGGCTCTCTCGCGCTGGGGACTACACGGTCAAATCTGCTTATCATGCGGACTTTACTCTCCGCCATTCCCAACAATCACCTTCTACCTCTGCTTGTGCACTGGGCAAGGCAGTCAAGCTTATCTCGGTCCTTGATCTACCGCCTCGGGTAAAGCTTTTTGGTTGGAAACTATTGCATGGGATTATACCCACTACTAAGGTCGTGCTTCAGTCTCGTCTTAAAACTCCTATGCCTTCTGAATGCTCCGCCTGTGGGGATCCAGAAACAATTGCACATGCACTCTTGCTGTGTCCGAGGGTACAACCTTATTGGCCTATGATGGCGATTCCAGTTCCATCTGCAGTTACCACTGACCATGCGTTCATCGATTGGTTTTTTCAACTTACCAGGGGGCATGATCGAGCACGGTTGCGAGCCGTCACCATGCTACTATGGAGATTGTGGTTCACGCGTTGTCAAGTTGAATATGATCATGCCCCGTCTTTCGCACATGCTTGGTGCCAAGCTGATTCTTTTCTTGCCCCTCACTGCTGCTGGTTTCTCTTCTGCATCAATGGCTCAAGCTCACCGTCAGCAACATGGGAGTTGGCTGGATATAGAGGTGGATGCAAGTATGGATTCAGAGGGCCGGTATGGGTGGTCCTACATAGCCCGTTGCAACCACTCTCTTCTCCAGGTGGGTATTTTTGGTGGTCTTCATGCACAAACACCAACTGAAGGTGAGGCATTGGCTTTGGAATATGCTATCAAGGAAGCAACACTGATGCCCCATCGTCAATTACGCCTGCTCACTGATTGCAAACCAATTGTTGACTACATGGTACATGGAGGAGCGACATCCATGCAACCATCTGTGCTTGCCACGCTACATCGTAGTTCTCTCCTCCTCACGTACTTTACCGATGTTGTCTGGTTTTACATTCCTAGAACAAGTAATTTAGCCGCCACTATATGGCTAACCATGCACGTTGTGCCCAACAACGACAGTCATGAAGTCTGGATTCTTGTCCAGATTTTGTACTTAAACTTTGCACTACTTAATATATCGCACTCTTATTTCAAAAAAAGAGAGCTAGAGATTTTGATCAACAATAGTATTACAGTTTCAAGGTTATAGTAGTAAATTTAGTTCATCACATGAATATTCCTCTACAAACCCCCAGAAAAACAACTCGGTGTGGGGGGACTACATACCCACTACCATCATCCGCTATATACAGTAGAAAAAGGAAATGACAACACGCCGAACCGAATAAATACACATGACAACGATTAACTACGTCATATTATTATTAGTTGGTTCCTTATGTATGTATGACCGTATCTATGTGATGATGATGTGCAAATATATATATATATATATATATATATAAATACTGAGTATCCTTACATTAATTAATACTCTTATGTATCTTTTTCCGATCATTAACATTGTTGAAATATAATTAATCATCCCCACTTTCTAAATGAAGATATATCAAACTAGCTTATTACTGGATCATAAATAATGATGACTTAACTCACCTCTTGTACTACGTATATTGTAACCAAATTAAAGTGCGTTTGTATAAGTAGCCAACAATAGATTACGCGTAATTATTACGACGACAAACCACGCATGTGGACTGAAATTAAAGTGGGATTCGATCTTATAATTAAACTACTAGTAACATTAATACACCAGTAACTAGTATTAATGTACAATTCATTGGTTTCTTAAATAACCTGACCTTCCTTTCTGGAGGCCAGCAAGATCGGTCCTATTCCTCATCTTCTTGTTTTAATACTAAAATACTACTACAAGTTTATATATACTCCCTCCGTCCCTTCTTGACCGTCCTGTTTACTATTTAGATATGTTGTTTGACTTCAATATTTAACATATAAGATGATATAATTTTGTAAATCTAAGTTTTGTAATAGATTCCTTAGGTGATAAACTATACATTGCAAAAATTAAATTTATAAAATTATTTTATCTAATATGTTTAATATTGAAGTGGAAAAACGTGCCAAAAAGCAAACAAGACAATCAAACTGGGACGGAGGTAGTACGTGGTTGGTTTAAGTAGTAGTAGGAGTTTAATCGTGTGAATGAGATTTTATTGAATAATTAAAACATGCCGGCCTGGCCATGATCATCAACGTACGTACTCTGACATTGATACTATACTAATCGTGTGAGTGAGCTAGCCATGTGAGTATGTACACTAACTCATTGGGAATTCAACCTCGATCCGTCGATTGAGCCGCGTAAACTGGACATAATTAACATTATTAGGCTAATCTAGTGAGATTACTAATTTGACTATTGTCGGTCTTCCTTCCATTTCCTGTTAATCGATGAGTTAATAATCAATAAATAGCCTTGAGATACGCTGACTCAAACTTAATTAAGATGCATGCATTTATATCATTACTTACTTGTTCGTCTTTACTACTGACATCGACATGGTGGTGGCTCTACACTGAGCGCATCATTATTAGTATTTCACAGTTACACACGTAAAGATTCGTGCACAAGTTGTATGCAAACTCCAATCTCCGAAATTTTCTCATTTTATTTGGAGAGAAAAGAAAAGAATGTTCCAGTTCATAGCCTTTCGTTTTCTCTCCCACGACATCATCCATTCACCAGAAAAAAGAAAGAGAGTAATAATTATGTTATTTACTTTCCAATGATCCATCACTATCTCCCTCTTTTATTATTTTAGCCCTCCACTTTTTCGTTTTTCTTTTCCTTTTTTTTTTTGAGAAAATGATATCCAACTTTTCAAGGAAACGGACATGGTAGGTAGTACCTACAGACTGCATGTTACACGCATTATTATTACTCGGCTGGGTTTTTGCAGTTACTATTCTAGATTTTGCAGTCATTTTAAAAAAATTGCAGTCATTTTTAAAAAATTTGCAGTCATCAAATACAGTTAGTATTCTAGAATACGCAGTCGCAAAAAAAAAAAAAAAATCAGAAAAAAAAAAAATCACTATATATATCCTAACTCTCAATCTCTCTCCTCTCATTTCTATTTCGCGCTTAAAAAACAGATTCCAAAACCTCTCTAACCTCTCGTTGGCCCAACTTCCGTTTGTCGCACTTAAGGTAATCTTTTTTCCTCCTATTTCATTGTATTATGCTATTGTATGATTAGATATAGTTTTCTAGATTATTTAGATCAAATTGAACTCAAATGTAGCTTAAATTTAAAAAAAAAAAATATTCAATTTTTTTTTGTCCGTAAAACGGACCCCTTATATACGGTCCGTTTTAAACGGTCCGTAACGGACTGTTTAAAATGGACCGTATATAAGGGGTCCGTTTTACGGACTGATTATATAGGTCCGTTTTACGGACTGAGTTATTGCGTCCGTTTTACGGACGTGTTAATAGTGGTCCGGAAAACGGACTCCTTTGTATTGTCCGTTTTACGGACTGATTATGTAGGTCCGTTACGGACTGTTTTACTTTGAGTCCGTTACGGACTCTCTTCCTGCGGTCCGTTACGGACGTCTTTTTTTTCTTTTTTTTCTTTTTTTTCCTTGTTTTCAGCTTGATTTGAGTTACTGACTCTATTTGTTTTACAGATGAACCGCAAGGATAAACAAAAAGCGACTGTAGATTGTTCCTCTAGCGTTCCTAAGAGGAAGAAGGTCACACGATCTGCTCGGGAGCAAATGGAGATGGAGAGGCGGTCCAAGCGCGTTTCAGACCGACCATCATCACAGTCTCTTGCTGCCTCATCTCCCCATCCTCCTGCTGTTGGCACTTCTGGTCTATTCCCTGCTGTTCAGCGGCCATCGCCACCGAGGAGGAGATTCGCATCTGATCATGACGATAGCGATGATGATGACGATGACGATGAGGATGATGATGATGCGGACCAGCAGACGGCCGGACACCAGTTAGCCCTTGCTGCCGGTGGGGGTGCGACATCAGCTGGGGGTCAGTTCCCCACCGATTGGTTCATCACTCCGGAGTCCGTTCCGATTCTTGGTGGTCCTTCTGATGCTAGTCTGCTACGCAGCTTTGGTGGACATGTGGCGTTGGATCTGTGGCGAGGAGTGGTATGTATCTCTAACATTTGTTTTAAATATTTTTTTTTAATGTTAACTGTAGATTGTGGACTTATAAAATCGATATATCGATAGGAGCGTGGTTGTTTGTCATTTATCACTAGAGGCCCTTTACTGGAGAAGTGGCATATTGACCTGCTTAACCATGAGAGGGCTAAGGAGGTAGTGAGAGATAGTGGGCTAGCACATCTTCACGACTGCTCCCATGGATTTTTTGATATGGCGCTTATATCTGCTTTCGTGGAGAGGTGGCAGCCGGACACCAACACCTTCCACCTACCTTTTGGTGAGATGACGATCACTTTACATGACGTCTATCACATCATGGGCCTCTCGATTCAGGGGAGAGCAGTTGCTTTTGAGGCCCCCGAGGAGTTACGTGGAGGTGCAGCGCCACCAGAGCTGACATTGGATCGTGCGCTAGCTGCACTTGCTGAGGTTGTAGGCCTTCCTCGCGTCAGTATGGTGAAGGAGCAGAGGTGGTATTACAAGGGTGGCGTCCCCTACAGTAAGATTAGGGATTGGTGTAGCCACATAGATGCCACTTACGCTAGCGAGGCTCGTGGCTATCTCTACTACTTGATCGGTTGCACATTGTTCCCCGACAAGGGGAATGATAGGATACGCCCATACACCTGCTGGCCCCTACAGGACATTGACTCCATCTCAGACTATGCGTGGGGTGCTGCTACACTGGCCTACCTCTACAGACAGCTTGGTGTATCTTCTCGTGCTGAGGCGAGGACCATCGCTGGGTGTCTTACCCTATTACAGGTATAAATAGTACTACAAAATATCCTGATAATTTTATTCCCGCATTTCAATTGTCAAAAATAGTATTATGATATTTTTAAATGTTACAGTGCTGGATCTATGAGTACTTCCCAGGTATTTGCCGTCGTCTGATGGTGAATACCGCCTCCCCTGTCCCATCTGCTGCGAGGTTCGTGAAGATTGAGGGTCGACATAGTTCAGACAACAGCAGACTGGTGGAGTACCGCCGACGATTGGATGCTCTTACACCTGACCAGGTAGGGTACTCAGTACCATTACTTAAGAATTAAAATTAGTTTATTATTAACTTGTTAGAATTAGTTGACAAATAGAGATAAAATCTAAATGATAAGGTTGTGTGGACACCATTCGGAGTGGATGCATGGCGTGTTGAGCAGGGTCGGTCCCGATGGTTTGGGCATCTACACATGATGGATGTTGTAGAGCCTTACCATCCGAACCGGTGTCTGAGGCAGTTCGGCGTGGTCCAGGTTATTCCCTCCACTCCCCCTCTATGGCCACATCAGGCGCTACGAAAGAGGACCGGCAGAGACTACACTGTTGAGCATATTGCATCACCAGCGCTGTGGAGCAGTCAATCTAACATGTATGCCACTGAGTTTGATAACTCACGAAGCGCTTCTCCTGGTGATGATGTGGAGGCAGGTTACCTGGAGTGGTACCTTGCTCGGACCCACCCGAGGATCATCCCTCCTGGTGGTGGTGCTACCCCGGCTGCTGATCCTACTGTAAGTTGTTATATTAAATTATTCGTACTTTATAACAATCAATAATTAGAAACTAATCTATATACTTTTCATACTATTACATCCACAGGTGACGCTCACTACTATAGCGCAGCTGATGGATCCATACTTCCCGGCCCCACACCCAGACGGATGGCTCGCTCAGATGTCTCCTGATGACTTGTCCCAGTTTCAGCATTCTTTCGATCAGATGTTGGGACAGATTCAGCACTTCCGGATCACACCGGAGACTGAGAGGCCTGGTACATCCTCCGGGTCGCATAGTAGGGGGGCTGGTAGAGGGAGAGGTTCTAGAGGGGGTGGCAGACCGGGGGGGGTAACTATGCCACCGATGCAGAGGGGTCATAGGGGTAGGTAGGTTGGTTGCTTTGGAAGGGTTGTTGGATTTTTTTTGTCTTGGATATTGTTGATGGTTTGTTGGTTTTTTGTTGGATTTTTGTTCGATTTTTGTTGGACTCTTTGTTGGACGTCATTTATGCCACATGAGGTTAGAATTTGCTTTTAACTTTTACTCAAACAATTAACAACTGCTCGTCTCGCCTAGTCTCATCTCAGTAGTAGGTTCGGCGCACTAAAGTCTAGAGTAGTCTGTGAAAGTCACTGGCCACCTTCTTACTTTAATATGATTCGCCCCCATATTGAATACCATACACCATACACCATACACCATTGAATACCCGGCTGGGTTTTGCATTCATTACACCATACACCTATATAACTTTCTACTGTCCCCACATTAGCTTGAATATGAGCTTCAAGATTCGTAGCTATGTTGAAAGATTTACAAAATGCAAAGGGGAAGGGGGACCTACAAAAGCTTCCCACTTGCGTCTCTCAACAAGACTGTTAAACCATTTACACCATACACCTATATAACTTCATCCTAACTTCGACGTGGCGGATACTTCTCCATCCAGAGTGTGATCCGCTGATGATATGGCTCATCCCAGCCTTGAACTGAGGGATCTCTAACTCTCCCCCATGTCAAATAAAGGGGAGGTATGGGTGCATTATCTGCCATATCAACACGTATGAAATGATTAACGACACGACACATATAAAGCACCTCCGAGCACGCATGACCCCAGCCTTGGTTATCTCTGAATGGTAGGCATGTGAAACCATTACCGGTCTCAGCATCAATGTATACTATAACAAGGTTGTATCTGGTACATATAACTGGAATAATCGTGGTGACAAACCATTTGTCTCGGTGCGAACCCATCCCCTGTCCATAAAACCGTGTCTGCCTCTTTCTGCACATCTGCCAGACCACCCATTCTATCAGCCCACCAAATTTGTGTCTCTGGAAGAGTTAGCTCCTCGTATATAGAGGCGCGTACTTCTCTCCATTCATCTTCAGATTGATGCCTCCAATCTGCAATAACTCTGAAACCACAATTGCCGTCACCTTCCACGTTTTTGTAACGTGTAAATTGCTCATGAACGTTTGTTACAAAAATGTAGAATGGGAATCCATCTGTCATATCACGCCAGTGTGCCAAGGGTGGCTTCTTAGGCGGAGCTGAATTGTGATCGGCACCGGATTTTCCCTTCTTGACATTTTTCTTCATGCGCTCGTGTGTAGCTTTGAACCTAAGAAAGAAGATGGAATTTTTTTAAACAAAAGCAGTATAAATAATTATAAACAGTGCAAACAATTTTATACGACCGTTAACCTTCGTGTGGATGTACTGTGTCCCCTTGGTCTTCCCGTGGAACTTGAACAGGTGGCTCATCAAGATCGAAAGATGAACCAGGTCTAATCACTGACTGCACAAGCCTAACACAACGCTGAAGAATCAAAGGGTCATCCAGACGGAGAACTTCATCGTTCAATGCTCTCCACATGATTTTGTTCTCTTCATGTTGTGTTAGTGTTTCTTGCTTCATTGTTTTCCCCACATCCAACTCCAACGTCTTCCACAAGTCGTGAATAACGTCTAGTGTGAGTTTGTCTTTTCTTTCAATCAGTTCATAAAGGAAGTGTGCACAAGGAAGCCCATGAGTATAAAGTAATGCACATCCACACTGTTTCTCATCCGTCTTGAATTCTTTGCCTCGCTGAAGCTCCTCTTGAAGGATCACCAAACATCTGTGGCTGACTCGCCCGCGTATTGTTCGAAATAGACGGTAGTAGTCTTCGTGAGCCATCTTGTCTTTAGACATTTCCATATCTGTCAGGAACCCATTGAATTGACGTTTGAGAAGCCCATCAATCCTGAAGAATATTGTGCAACTTCATTTGGGAAGACTGGATCCAAATCTTGAGTGCTGCGTGTGAGCTCTCAGCTCTGTCACATTAACTATTAATGAGCATCTTTCATTGTCTTTGGAAATGAACAACACATTAAATTGAAAATCAAGAATAAGCATGTCACACATACCTATTTGTTGTGCAGTTTCCAAAATGTGATACTTCGTTTGTCCAACATTCAACAACTTTTCTTTGTAAACCAGCCAAGTGTCATCCAGATATTTTATCCATTCAAGCTTCCCTTTCTTTTCATAGACGTCCCTCATGTGCTCATACTCCTCCCTGAAATGCACCTCCGTCGTACTCTTGACTACCTTAAACCAATGTTTAGTAGCCTCAGCCACTTCACCTGTCTTGTGGAAGAACCTTTTTGCATTCAAATCAACATTGGTGTTAATGTGCCAACGACATAGTAGATGAGGCACATGGGGGAAAACAGAAGGTAGAGCTTTCATAAGACCAAGCTCCCTGTCAGTCACAAACACAGACGGCTCACGTCCTTGAATCAATAACTCCCTCAAGTTTTTCAAAACCCAAGTGTACCCTGCTTCGTCCTCATTACATACAAATGCGTATGCAATGTTGAAATTCTTCCCAGCAGAAGTCATTCCTACTATCTCTACAAGCGGCATCTTATATACATTTGTCTTGTATGTAGCATCAATGATGATGACGTAAGGGAACGCATTGAAAAGCTGCACAGATGTTGGGCTGGCGAACATAACAAACCCGGTAACACCTTATCGTCTGTACAAAATGAAAAAAAAGAATTTAATAATAGGAATACTTTAAAACGTAACAGAACTTAAATGATATGACGGCAGAAACAAACCTCGACGGCCGTCACAAAATACGTGATACTTGTGTTGCTCAAGGTCATCAACAAGCACTTGCATAACTGGTCGTCCCCCCTTATGCTCCTTTGTCAACTTCTTGTTCAAAGTGTATATGTAGTTGATACCAATGAATAGATTCGGATTTTGTTCCTTCAGTCGCAACCACTGCTCACGTGGGGGAGTACCTACCATATGAAAATGACGAACCGCTTTCAACTCTTCATCTGTCAATGGATGTCTACTAAAATGTCCCTCTGGCAGCTTAGGCAAGTAGTGGTTGTGTCGTCCTTCCTTCACAACCAATTTCCATCCTTTATGAGTGCACTTGCCGCGTATACGGAATGGACATGAGCACTTCTTCGAGGAGGTACGTCCTCGCTGCACATAATCATCATCAGCTTTAACTCTTCGTGGATGCCAGTACCGCTCACACGTAAGCACTACTAGGTCATCTGTACTTGTCTGGACTATGGTCACCACCATCCACTCACGACCCTTTTGCCGCCCTACAGTGTCCACCCATTCAACAGCGGCTTGCTTAGTAGGAAAAAATTGATTGGTTTGAAATACGTGAGTAGTATCGATCCATTCCTCTTCAGGAAGTTCAAAGGGTGAATCATGATGAGCAGTAGAGTCATAAGGTGGGACCGAAGCCTGACAAAAAGTAGGAGTAAACATGTGTCAGCAAAAGAAGTGACAAAATCTGCACATATGTCCGTAACGGACTGTTTGATACCGTCCGTTACGGACTTCATTCAATCGGTCCGTTACGGACTAAGCTGAATTGTCCGGATTACGGACGTTAAAATTTGGTCCGTTACGGACTTAACAGATACGTCCGTTACGGACGGTATGTACAATGGTCCGACGGACGATTAAAAACGGACGTAAAAACGGACGGTAAAAAAAGACATTAAAAAACGGACGATATAAAAAGGACGTAACAAAACGGACCAAAACGTAAAAAATTCCGAAATTTTGATTAAAATTTACCGTTGGATCGTCCGAGAACGCAAATTCTTCATTATATGGTTCGTTCAGATCGAATTCTTTTTCATTGTTCGATTTCCCCTGCCGTTTCCTCGCTTCTGATTGAGCCTAAATCGTATTTTATCACCAACCTTTTTTTTCGTCTCTCTACATTTTCTCTCTCCTCCATTTGGAAGTTTAAGTGAATAGTGTTTCATTAATCCTTTGATGCTTATTATAAGTGTTTTTTTTTATGACTGCAAATTACAAAAAACTGACTGCATATTTTTTTAAATGACTGCGAAATCTAAAAATTTGACTGCGAAAATGACTGTAAATTCTAAAAAACCGACTGCGAAAACGAACCCTCTTATTATTATCACTAGTACTATTTTTCAACGACATGCAATAAGACAACAAATATTACAGCTACCTATCTAGTAACGGATTACCTTAAAGCTGAAATATACTATGGACTTATAGTAGAACTCGATTTCTTATGATAAGGTATTACGATAGCTGCATCAAGTGGCTCAAGAGTAGTATTTAATACTGGTCGATTAAAATATTAAGCGTTCGTTAAAAATAATTGCAAAATTAATTCATTATTCTCATGATCACTTTGCTGAGTTCATTGATCAACTTGCTTCACCCTTCATTGGTGCATCACTAATTGCTAGCTGTCGTTTCATATGAAAAACAAGGAAAAACAAACAAAAAGAAACGAAGGTGCTAAAACTTTGAGGGGATGGGGAAGAAACAAGATGTCACTTCTTTTAGGAAATCACTCATTCACTCGCTCGGGAATGAAATTGATTCACTAGCATTCTTGCTACTATTCCGATCTTATTTTTGGAAAATTATATCCGCCACCCATCACTACTAGAAAGTAAGTAATTAGAGACGGAATTAGCGACGGACTAAATCCGTCGCTATTTATTTAGCGACGGAATAGCGTCGGATTACCGACGGATAATTCTGCGACGGAATGGCGAGGAAATAGCGACGGTATTTGGGCGGGTCCGTTAGCGCCAAAATTTCCGGCCTTGGCGCCTGTTTTAGCGACGGACTAGCGACGGTTTTTCCGTCCCTATTTTTTTTAAATAAAAAAAGAAATATTAGCGACGGATATGTGTCCGTCGCAATAAGGACGACGTCGTTTTGATCCACTGTGTTATCGACCGCGGGTTATTTTACTAACTTAAACGACATAGTTTTGACATTTTTTAGCGACGGAAGTGTCCGTCGCTAAAAATTAGGTAAATTAACGCCGCGCGACGCGGCCCGTCTCTGTCTTCTCAAATTATGAATTCTCCATTGTCGAACAGACGCGAGGAGAGAAGCGCACCAGCGACCCCAGGAGGGATTTTTGGCAATTTCTCACTCGTTTTTGAGGCCATCCAACACTTCCATTCCTTAGCAAGTTCCTGACTGCTATTGCAAGTGTTTTCTGCTCTCAGGTAAGTCCTCAAATTTCTAACTCATTAATTTCGAAAATTGAAATAGGAATTCTGAAAATTTGTTAGTTTTGAGTTAAATTGTGTGGGTTTTCTTGCAAATTTGTACTAAAAAACTGTTAGTATACATATGTATTGATGTTGTGTGGTAATTATGAATGTTAATTGTTGATTTTTTGGTGGTATTAGACATAGGGTTACAATATTGTCAAATAGAAAATTGATTTGGGCTCACTCATTTTTGGCTACTTCTCTACTGTATCGATCTGGAGATTATTCATTCATGGCATACCGGATATATAAAATAATATAAATATCGGATGGTCCAGTACAAAAGAATAATTTAGTACTTACCCTTCAATAACTTCATTTTTGTAAAACAAGAATGTTAATGATTGGATTATATTATTTGTCAGTTTTATTGGTTTGGATTAATTATATTTTTTGGGGAACATTATTGTTTTTTCTTTGTCCTTCGTTCTAACTCAAGTATTTCATAGTTTTGATCCACAATTTATATAGCAACTCAAATATAAGAATGTTTTTTTTTTACTTTCAAATATAAGAATGTTTAATTACACTTTAAAAATGGCGCTTCATATTATAACATGAATTAATAAATATAAGTTGATAATTGATTGCTCTACGGTATAATTTCCTCTTGATAATATACTCCAGCTAACAACAATACATATGCATTCACCAAACTAATCAAAGTGCATTCCCTCCCCTGATGTCATATGTAGGAAGACAGATACAAGTTACAGGTTACTAGTGTTCTTCATCATACCATGGTACATATCACTGGTGGTGAATTATGTAAGATAAATAATAAAAATTAAAACAATTAATGTATGTGACGTATAGAGTTAAAAAGTAAAACTAATGAGATAAACTATTTTTAATACGCCCATAAGAGATTATAATGTTGTCGCCGAATGATTATAATGTTTTCTTTAATTAATTAATAATATAGTTAACTATAATCAATGACCAACCGAGGATTTTATCAATAATACAAATGGAATCAGACCTTTTGTTCTTTTGAAAGTCTCTGTTTTTTGAAGTTTTGATAATCGTGTATCTTGTTGATGTGGGATTTAATTATATAGAGTATAATATATGTATCATTTCTTACCGTGTAAGTTTAACGAGGGAGTATTAGATTTTGTAAATTGTACTAAATTTATCTATATAATTAAATGTATATATATGATAATACTTCACTTTGTTTTTTAAACTCAGCCATTACCTCATTACGAAAAAAGGCTTGTTTTTTCCTTATAAAATACCTTTTGTTTATATCCGTTTCTAAATTATGCATAACGTTTGATGAAATTACACACCCCACCTACAAGGTTTTAAAAATTACTTTGCACACCCATGTGGTTTCATTTATTTTACATCCGGCAACTTTTTAAATGTTGATCAACTTAAAAGATGCTTAAATGATGTCCAAAATTGATAAAACTTTACATGGATGATGCTAAGGTGTTATATTTTTCTCCAATGCCAAATCCAAAGTTTTTAAAGCTCATATATGACCCGTGGGATCCAATGAAAACACGTTGACATGTCACCTGTTTTATTGGGTCCCACGGATCACATATGAGCTTAAAAAACTTTAGATTTCACGCTAGACCAAAATATAACACCTTAGAATCGTTCATGTAAAGTTTCATCAACTTTGGACAACATTTAAGTATCTTTTAAGTTGATCAAATATTAGAAAAGTTGTCGGATGTAAAATAGAGGAAAACATAAGGGTGGGCAAAGTAATTTTTGAAACCTCGTGGGTGGGGTGTGTAATTTCACCAAACGTCATGGGTGAGGAATGTAATTTTCCCTTTTTTATAGGAGGCTCAAGAATCAGCAAGAGCGTTACTAAAGTTCTAAATGACATTCTCACTAAACAGTAGTGTATAGGTTTTGAACCCAGGACCTTTGGTTCTAGGATACATTCCACTACTGACCAAGCCACGAGGCTTGGCAAAAAAAAAAAAACTCCAGTCTTAACGCCCCTACTACTTTACTACTATGCAGCCTTTCCTCAAGTTCGTAGAGTCGGGTTTCCCGTTTACCCACAACGGAGGAGCTGCCCCCACCCCCGTGTAACACCCCTACCGCTAACACTGTAATTACCGTCCAACTCCTTATACATTCGTACTCTCGCAGTGGACCCATACTTACTCAACGACGGGTGATACAATGCCGTTAGCCACCCACGTGACTAACAAGGCTACTACTACACACAACATCGGTCTGATGGACCGGAATATCCGAGTACTACTCAATACAATACATACTCTCATTACATACTGAATACTACAATACTCCATTCGATACATTACTCCCTTCGATACCATACTCCATTCAATACAATACTCCATAATTCCGTACAAGATAATACACTACGCATACCGAGTTTACTAGGTTCTAAAATCAATACAGTACTTCTCCCAAATTCATACACACTCACTAGGAGTCAATCTACTACCCCTTCCTCACAAACTAGATACTTCTAATTACAAGGCGCGCCACCGGTCTCTTACCTTGACCGTATCCGCTCCGGGTACCTGCACACTAAAAACGTTCCCCCTAGGGGGTCAGCTTGCGCTGAATATGATAACCGCCTACCCGCGTACTAGTGAGGGTACGCCTAGACCTGGCAATTCGGGTCACTCGGTTCGGGTTCGGTTCGGTTCGGTTCGGGTCGGGTCAATTTGTAGATATTTACTATTCGGTTTGGTTCGGATTGGATCGGGTTCAATGGTTTAAATTAAAATCGGGTGATTTCGGTTTGGTTGAGTTCGGGTTTGGGTGCTTTCAGTTTGGGTTAGCCTTTGAGTCATTCAGTTTCTTCGGGTTATAGGTCAAATTCAGGTGACTTATCCGGGTTTAATTGACAAAAATTTTAAAGTATGAATTTTAAGCAACCTTTGTAACTTGCATTGATTTTCATATGTGGCTCCAAATTCTTTTAATATAGTGTTACTGTTGATCAAGACTGCTATTGTGTATAGGTTGGATAAAATCAAACTGGATGACAAATTTTGTAAATGAATTTAAACTACACATCTATTAATTGTATAGACTAAGTATAAATTAAGCCTTTGTGAATTAGTGGTCAATATTCGGCAAAAAACGTCCAATCTACCCCGCCCACGCCCGACATCGTGCCTCCAGTCATCCCACGCCCGTCACACCCTGAGCTCATCACCTCGCACAAGCGTCGTGCATCTACACCCATCCATCACCGCCTCGCACAAGCGTCACACGGCCACACCCATCCATCAACATTCAAACCATTCCTAAGTCCTAAATATAAAGAAACCTAAGTTTATAAATTATAGGGTAATATAAAATAGTAATGATACACATTACATTGTCTTATAAAACATTTTAGGTTAAGTTGTCAAGGTAGATGGAATAAGGTGGGGATTATTCATCCTTCAAACCTTATTCATCCTCCAAAATGCTAGTCTATCTCACGATTCACAATAATCTACCATTTGTAATTTATATTTTTCTCATTTTATGGCATAATTTTCATTAGGCATATACACATTAATCTTGAATAGTATAGTCTCAACTAAAAAGTTTAGGTTTTATAATTAAACTTCATCAACATTTAAACCATTCCCAAGTCTCATGTCCTGAACATAAAAAAAACCTAACTTTATTAAAATCAAAATTAGTATAGTATTATAAAATAGTAATGATACACATTAAATTGTATTATAACACATTTAAAGCAAAACATCTATAGTTTGTAGCAAAACATCCATGTGTGGGAAGAGTAACAACACAGTTTATGAATGTTTTATTACAACAAGGCTTGAGATGCTTGAAGATTGAAGATGTTCAATATTATATATATATATATCATTTGAAAGCAATGAACACTTATTGGATGTCTAAATCTCCATTATGTGTTTTTGGTTTCAAGATTGTTTTTACAATTGGAACAACTATAGTAGATTTAGATTTAGCAAAACATTCGGGTGGATTTGGTTCGGGTTGATTCGGTTCGGGTGGATTCGGTTCGGGTGAATTCGGTTTGGATGGATTCGGTTATACCAAATTTCGGTTTGATTCGGTTTTGGTTTGGTTCGGTTCGGATTTTCGGGTCACATTTCGGGTCATGCTATTCGGTTTAAGTTCGGATTTGGATCGGGTTGGATCGTTCGGTTTTTCTGGTTCGGGTCACCTTTGCCAGGTCTAGGTACGCCGACCATTTGGTCGAATACATGCAATTCATTTTGCAATACATACATACATACATACATACATACTTACTTACATGCTTTATTCACGATACTACAATACTACCCAAGGTATACATACATACGCACCGTACAATACATGCTTGGAAGACAATACGAGTCAACCAATACTTACTTACCATCTTCCAGAATACACATACACAATACATACTCAATACGCAATACGGAGATACAATTCTCCAATACATACAAAGGTCCAGTTAGCTTCATTACACACCCGGGTTAATCGGGTGCTCAATACTTTTTGCTCCAGGTCAATGACTTACAATAGTCAAGACCAATATACATGCAATACTTACTTCTTACATACTTTACTTCCAGTTAAGTCGGTATGACCTCCGGGCAGGGATTACTACATCCCACCACCGGGCTTTAAGGTGGCCCACTAATCCAGGATGCTACCCATTCAAGGGAATTGGTCCGTGGAAAAGATTACAGCCAGGATTCGGATCCAACCTCTTGTGTTTCCTTATCCTCACGCGTGGCCGAAACTATATCGGACTTCTACTCATTCCATTTTACTCATTACTCAAGTTAGGAGTTAGAATGTTAGGAATTAGTAGAAGTCGGTACTTCATTCCCATACATACATACAATACACAAGTACACAATACTTACACATACTTCTCATTTCCATTCATTCATTTCGTGAATTATACAAACTAATTGTTCAAGAAGATACAACAAGAACAAAATAGTTCAAACACAGTTAAATGCAATATAAGTCCGATTCGTGCATTTATCTTATTGGTGATCACATAAGCACACAAATCGGGGTAACCAAGTTAGGATACAGGGCATGAAGAAATCATACCGTTCACCGTCGTATTCGTACTACCGGTTCCTTGGAGCTCAACTTTTTGATTCCTATACGTACCTGAAGTTGTATGAGCAATGGTCTATTATTGATCCAACCTATTCCTTCATTAGTACTCCTAATGTATACATACTACTCCTTTACATTCATACTTGATTATTACACCATTCTTTTCTCATTACCTCTTAATTTTACTTTCTTACCTTTACTACTTCATTTATAGTGTACTACTACAATATATGCATATGTGTATATAGACATGTATATTATATCTATATATGATTCTATAATCATATAATAAAATACTCTTTTTTCTTTTCTTTTTTTTTTGCATTGACTCGACGAACTTGCAAGTCCGGTCGCAAGTTCGGTCCAAGTCAGTAGGCTACATCGTGTGAAAATTCCAGGGCCGACCGACCTTGCAAGTCCGGTCCCAAGGTCGGTCCATTCCAGTAAGTTCCCTTCGTGAGAATTTTAGCCCGACCGACCTTGCAAGTCCGGTCGCAAGGTCGGTCCATTCCAGTAGCTTGCATTACGGGAATTTTTCTGGCTGACTGAACTTGCAAGTCCGGTCGCAAGTTCGGTCCATTCCAGAAGGTTTCTGACGGGAGAATTTCTGGTCCGACCGAACTTGCAAGTCCGGTCGCAAGGTCGGTCGATTCTAGAAGGTTTCCCGTCTTTGTAAATCTGGGCTCGACCGAACTTGCAAGTCCGGTCCGGCCCAGTACTTCAGTTTTAAAATCTGTTTTTGGGTGTTTTCTTTACCCATTGCTTCCCCAATCTTTACCAATACTTCCCCACATGATTTAGCACTACTTAAACCCTCTAAATCACCTTGGTTCATCCACCAAACTTACTACTCAATCCTTACATTCACTTACACATTTCTCCTCATTTCATTTCAACACTTATACTAGTTTCCTCACACTAATGCTACAGATTTTGCTCTTTCCTCAAATGCTACAGATTTTCAACCTAACCTTCATTCGATACTCTTACCAATACCACTACTAATATCCTCATTACATTACCTTCCACTCAATCCTTCCCATTATCTAGCTCCTTTCAAAATCTGTTACAAAGTGGTTTACTTCACACTTTAGGCTCTCCAAGCACACCTAGTTTCTCCTAGTTCCTCCAATGCATTATACTACTTCTTGCTACAGATCTTACACTTTCACATCCTCATACTACAAGTACCAATCCATAGTTACTAAATATCTCCACTAGCTTCAATACACACCTTGGTTCTCCCATTCACCAAGTCATCCATAATTGTACATATTCTTACCAAAATTTTGCCATAGCTCATCCACTTTTCTTACTTAGCCACACATACACCTTCTCACCAAATTCATGCCTATTCTAGCCACACCCATACAAGGGTCCTACCAGCAATCAATACAATACCAATTCATCAGTACTTCCTCAATCCACAATATTAATACTCATATACAATACTCTTGGCTCTATGGCCTATAATTCACATACTAGTTCACAAATACCCAAAATTCCAATACTACAATACCAATAGAATATTTTGGGTTCCTTAAATTGGTTTACCCATACCCATTACTCTAATGCATTAAATTTACCATTCAAGAAAGAGCTCTTACCTTGGGCTCTAAATTCCTTCTTTCTTTTTCATTTCTCCTTCTTCTCTCTTTCTTGCCCCAAATCGGCTACATGGGGAATTCCCATCACCCAATGTACACAAAATAAGTACAATTAAAATGCTAACCCTTAAATTAACATTAATTCATTGGAGTGTTTAGAATACAAATTCTAGGGTTTACCTTTGGAGTGTTTTAGGAGGGGTTTTAGCCCTTAGTTCAAGAAGGTGATTCCACCACCATTGCAAGGTTGATTTTATGCTCAAAGAGAGAGAGAAAACAAGGCATTACAATGGGCAAAAATCGGTTATGAACCAAGATGGAGGAAACATGAGTTTTTCATGTAGATTTTTACCTTTAATGGAAAGAGGAGACTCCAAGCTACCCATTGGTACCATTTTCTCTTTGAATGGGGAAAACCCATGGAGATTAACTTCCTCATTTTTGGATTTTGAAAAGAGAGAAATGTAGAGAAAGATTAGGGGATTAAATATGTAATTATTTTACATTTGGAGCTCAAATGAAGGTAGAGCATGGGAGAGAAGATGAGGTTGCCATTGTTGTTGTTGGAGCACTCAAAATCGCAGCCCAAGGGAGGAGGAAGAGGAGAGTACGGTGGGGAGAAGGAAGGAAAGAGAGGGGTGAGTGAAATGAGAGAGTGAGGTGAGAGAAAAGGGTAAAGTACCCCTTTTACTTTATCACTTTTAGCTTTTTGCTCTCTTATTTAATTAGCTAGTTACATGTGTGTGTGAGGGAGTTATTTGACTGATAAAAACCGGCCTCCACTGTTATACTAGCTGGAGCGTTTTTCGTCTTTTACAGAAAACGCTCGTTATTTTACCCGGTTTAGGTACTATTCACTAACCGGGCCCGTTTTCCGGAATTTTCTCGTTTCTTTATTTTATTGGTTATTAAGCTTTCATAAATGCTTAATAATATTTATTTAATGAATTATAATTTTTACGGGTTCGTTTGACCACTTAAATCACGTCTTCGGGTTTCCTCGAAAAACGTGCGTTAAAGCTCTATTAGTGTTTGAATACATTATTTGGACCCATTTTCTTCGGGAGTTATTCCCACATATTATTTAGGTCTTATTAAACCTTTAGAATCCATATAATACGCTAACCGAGGTCTCATACCTCCTATGGTTATTTAACGTTTATTTAGCGTTTTCCGCTTTCTAAGCGTTTCTTTATTTCTTTTGGATTTATTTCCCTTACCAAAATTACTTAGGCACTATTAGGCCCGTAAATACTATATTAGAAATAATTTAATCACCATTTTTAAGTTTGGGGTATTTCAATCTACCCCCCTTAAGAACTTTGTCCTCAAAGTTGCTCGAGGTCATAGGATTACTATACTTACTCATCCATACTTATCTAATGCCAAAGCCATACATTCTTCCTCTTTACCAATCCCAATCCGTTGCTCCAGGTTCCTACATACTATAATATAACCATACCATACTAATGCACAATAATTACTTCGATCCGCATTACTACCGACCATCCGGTTCCTCATTACCAATTTATACATACATACAATGCAAAGATATTCCCAAAGCAATGCATTACACATACAATCCCACAGGCACTCAGGTCATCTAGACACAGGACTCCTTTATGTCCTGCTGCCCTTGGAATAATACAATATGATACTACTACCTTCTCAGGTATACGCTCTAGCAATCCTTCATCTCCAGGCCAAGAAACTTTTTCACAACTACTACTTAGATTCTTCCAAGCATACAACTCCAAATTCCATTGTATTTATTGCTCTACCTATGTGTGATTCTTGTGACCACTTGAGGGGGCTTCAAGAATCATTCGACCCTGATGTGATCAGCATCAGTGTGAACTATCTTTCCACCCCAGTGTTGTGGTTTCCCTTGATCTGATCAGGATCAAGTTCGACTCCCACATCAGTTTCACAAACAACTAATTTAATTTTCATTTCTATCTTTTTACTCTTCTAGTCGTGATTACAATTTCATACACTCCAAAGGATGGAATCAGTCCATCAACCATTCTCAATCTACTTCCCAAATACTTTCCTCGGAATTCGATGCCTAATGCTCATTTCATTAACCTTCTCACTTTCTTCCATTACCCTCTATTATCTCTACTATTCGCTAGGGAATACTGTACTTATGAAATTCAGCTGTCCTCAATTTACTTCCAATAGCGTACTTACGAATACACTCGTGGGTTACATTCCTCTACTACTCATAGTCAATCCGTACTACTTCTTTAAGATACAATACTTGTGGAGCTCCGTCCACTACTCATTCTCAATTGTCTCAAAACATCACCTAGGGAACTCAATTTCCTCTAGGTTCTACATCGGTTTTATACCGACTTGCACGTATGCCATGTCTAAGTTCAAATAGACATACAGGATTATCATTTCCGGAGTTCTCTACTCTCCTTACTAATACTCTCACATTGGGTTACAAGATGGTTATATTCATCCAATGGTATTCGCATCTCTGTGACTAATTACCACATTACAATATGAATGAATACGTATGTTTATTAACATAAGTACCAATCATCAATCGATTCTCATTTGTGCTATGCACATTATAGTTTCTGTGTTTTGTTCATGAAACTTACATTAAGCGGTTTTCGCTCTACCCCCCTTAAAAGGGATTACGCCCACGTAATCTACCATATGTTACTATTAACATTGGTTTACTCGATTTGGGCAATCTGAAGCGTTTAGCTTCACTACGATATACTATACAATATGCTCTGGTCAAAGGGTCTTAACCATGTCAATGGTTTAGTCTTTGCACCAAGAATTCCTATTGAGTTTATTTAACTCGTAACCAATTCGGTTCTAGCCTATTAGGCTTCAAGGCATTAATAGCCATTCTTTCATACTTACTAGGCGTATTTCATTTTTTAGCTAGGGTCCACTAGCTTCTGCTGCGCGACCCTGATAACTTGGGTTACTCACTCTTCATGTTATCGTTAATGTGCTATACATCACCTTTTTATCCCTCTATTGTGGGAATAAGGTTTACTAACAGTGTGGTATTCTTTTACCGCTGTTTGAACTCACTGAATTTTAGACTGTAACCAGCTCTCTGGTAGTCTATTATACATGCTATTCATACTCCCACGATTGTTCGCTAAGTTCCTCCGACTTATTGTCGGCGAGGTTAGGTCACTACCTAGTTGTAGTGTTTCCTCTGTTGTCGATAGCTTCCGGATTACACCATTCTTCTGGTTCAGTACAAGTGTTCTTTGCTTGTATGACCTTGCATTCTCAATGCGTCGGTCCAAGCGACTTTCTTACATCTCCTTTCACCTTTTTATTCCAATGGAATTCACATCTTGTGATGGATAGTGTGTCTTACACTCTTCGTGCGATCTGTTGCTAAGAATGCTTGACTGGCTTATGCCATGTTTTGTGGTGAAAAGAAGGGTTTACTACTGTTTACATTCTCCATATCCACAGCCATCCCATTAGTTCATTAGTTGTACAAGTGCAATACCAAAACACTCAGTCATACAGAGTGCAGAGGCGTGAACGCTTAACAGTAAGTCACTTATGTGATAGGAAGGAATATTTCTGACTGTCTTCCATACTTATTCTTCATGTCATTGTCTACTACTTCCTCATAGCGGTCGCTTGTTGCGCACCGTATTCTTACTCTTTGTACCATTTCCTTATGGTGTAAATACACTAGGAGGTTCCTAGTTCATATGTATGACGGTTGTCGTAGCGTACCACAATGTTATTATCTTTCCATGTGGAGATATTTTATTTCGGTTTAGGTTTCCTGTGTAGGTTAGCTTACCTCACATTACTTCCTCATTCATGATATAGTTTTCCAAATAACTTGGTTGGCCAAGGATGAAGTGGTTTATCAGGTTACAAGCTCTCTTGAGCGCCGGTCATTCATGGTGTGCAATGTGCACACTCATTGATTTTTTTGACAATTACTGTCTCATAGTGCTGAGCATTGATCATAGGCTCTAGCTATGCGGTTTACTTTTGCATGTACATTACCGGGACATCCCCCAAAACTTCAAGGGTTTTCTGGTCCCATTCTCCAATTGGAGGGTATTCAATCACTAACAATTGAAGGTTCTTGTTGAGGGGTTGTCTCCACTCGTAGGTCTCGTGACGAGGTTTACTATGTTAGTCTTTGCTTATGTACCTCCGCCATTTATACACTGGTTCACCACGTGTTTGGGTGCATAACGAGTATACTCACTCCTTCGAGCTTCGATGCTCTTAAGCGATGTGCTCCTACAGTCCACAGCCTCTCGTAGGCGTAGTGGTTTGGAAATCTCATTTCCTTATTCGTTGTTTCTCTTGGCAATATCTATATGCACGAGTTTTGTTATTATGGTAGACGGAAGCCTCTTTCTAAGGGTTCCCATCGTCACCGCATGGGTGGTTTTCTGTTAATGAGAGGTATCTTCCCTCAAGTTTCTCGTAGTGTCCAAGCGTGGACTAGGCCATTGTTGGCGTTATTACGATTCTTATGCCTCTGTGCTGCCATTGCTACAGAAGGCATGTAGGGTAATTAAAAGCTTGTCAACTGTATACTAGACTGATGCTCTAGTGACAGCAACACTGAGATGGCCATTACTCCAAGCCACTCAGGATGTTGGGTTAAAACTGATGGTCCAGTTGTTGATTTCTTGTCGTATGAGACAATATCTCTTGCAAGTCCTATTAGTAATGGCGTGGGTTTTGCCACCGTTTGAGTTCACATAACATAGTTGGTTGGTGGCTTTTAAGCCTCATTGCTAAGCTATGCTCTTTGCAAGCTGCTTATACACGTTTCCATTCTTTGTGTACCCCATAGGTTGGAGTATTTACTGGGCTCCATGGTAAGTCGTGACATCACGCTTCCGTTCATAGGAGGCCCTTTAGGCAAGTTGATGCTAATCAGTGCCTTTTGTAATTTAGGGTATTTCCTATTAAGTGAAATCCCTTCGGTATTCTAACCGAATATCCGTTCTGGTTGTCGTGCTCTCTTCATGACACTTGTTCGATTGTGTTAACTCAGACACCCTTCGAGGGTTGCTCCTGGGTGTTGTTAGGTTATGCCGTTACATCCGGCTAGCGTTTATGATACGTTATCACTATACCACCTTGTGGTATTATATTTAAGCTGTTCCCTCTAGGTTATAACGTCTCCCGTCGTTGGGTAGACCGTCTATACTTGCTCCTAGTGCTTGAGACTAGGTTTGAATGTCCTCTTTGATGATGGATTATATTTGTGGTAATCTTGTAATTGCTCTTGGGAACTCTGTCCCGTTTGTTGAGCATTCTGGTGTCCACGTTAGGCGATTGCCTTACTGTGTTTAGGCTGGGTATACTTTCCAGCTGCCATGTATTTTCTTGATGTCCTGAGACATATCCAATGTCTATACTTACTAGTATGTGCTCTTTGCACTCCCTAGTTCCTATTCCTCATCTTCAGGTGGATTCTCTGAGTTCCTTTATACTTAATCGTCTGAGGTGTCCAGCTGTTCTGATTTGAACTCACTCATGGTCCGTAGGACGGAGTTGACTACTTCCCGTGTGTCGCACACTACATGTATACATACGTGGGGTACCTTGTTGATACGTTACCACTTACCCAACTATATGTCAGGCCCGCAAGCTCCTTCGGAGTGCGGTTGTCCCACATCCCGTAATTGGGTACACTCGTAGTGTTCGTCACACGCCTAGGTGAAGTATTCTGTCGTCAACTCCTCTTGTATCATGGTATGATACTCACCGTAATCATGTGGGTTTGGTTTTAAAATCCAAGGTTTGAAATAAGGTTTGTGGTTTTGAAAGAAGAATTTGGTTTGAAATCATGGTACGGTGTTGAAAAGGAATTCTTCATGGCATAGCCATGTACGCAAACTTGACCAAGTCCAGCTTCCCGCTGACTGGTGTGTTCTAAATGTAGTGGTCAGGCCGTCAGGCCTTTCCATGGTTTCATTCCCCTAGTTTTAGGGTGTTTATTCCTGTAGTGTTCCATTACGGCCACAGTACACTACTATGTACTTGTGGTGTGTTAGTGCTCCCCTGCATGTTCCTGTTCTCACTGCACTTGCTGTGGCAAGTGCGCGGTACTGGTGGTTTTTGGGTAACCCGATACCGGTCACGGTATGGTTTCCACTCATAATTGGTAGTCTTGCTTACTCTTCCTTTGATCTTGTTGGTCATTTACTTAGGTTAATTACTCTTCTGAGTAACTTCTCAGTGAGTTTGACATGGCTGTCATTGATCAGGGTACTTCTCCAATCCTTGGAGCTTCCCCTTTGACTTGGTTGTGTTGTTCCTTGTTGCTTGTTCCCACACGTTTGTTGTGGTTACTGAGCCTGATTTGGTTTAGGCACTACAGTTGTAGTTACATCAGATTATATCTTGTGAATATTCTTGTAGCTGTCTGAGCTATGTTGGCCAGGTTTGTAACCATTTTGGCGTTGTAGTTTTGGAGTCAGTCACTCCCGACTATGTCCTTAGCCAGCTAGCTCACCGTTGGTGGTGTTGCTTGGCTATTACTGTTGTCCCGCAGACTTGTGTCTCGGGTTTCATTACTGCTCCTGTTTCCATTTCGTTGCACGGTTAGTGCTTCTTTTCCTGTTGCTGGTTGTTTATCTAGGTTCTACGACTGCTAAGCATGTCGCCCCATGCTGTTGCAAGTTATAGCCTCCTTGTGGTTGGAGTGTTTATATTACCGCTATTAAGTGCGGTTATTGTTGTTCAACCGGGATCCACTTCCGGGTCTTCCATTTCTTGGAATCTACCATACGTCGGTTCTTGTTTACTGTGTGATTGCTTCACAACTGCCAGATCGGGTTTTCCCCGAGTATGAGAAGGCTTTTCTTCTCTCTGGCGTCCTTTCCCAAGTTATACAATGGGGTTACGGTGGGCGGGATGGTGGTGTTGCCGGTATGGTACTCACCGGGAGTTCCTAACTAGCATCTCTCTAATGCTATCACTCAGCCCATAGCCTAAGCTTCTAATTCCTAACTCGGTATTTCCTAACTCGGTATTTCCAGTCATCAGAGCGATACTTCGCTTGATACCACTTTTGTAACACCCTACCGCTAACACTGTAATTACCGTCCAACTCCTTATACATTCGTACTCTCGTAGCGGACACATACTTACTCAACGGCGGGTGATACAATGCCGTTAGCCACCCACGTGACTAACAAGGCGACTACTACATACAGCATCGGTCTGATGGACCGGAATATCCGAGTACTACTCAATACAATACATACTCTCATTACATACTGAATACTACAATACTCCATTCGATACATTACTCCATTCAATAATACCACACTCCATTCAATACAATACTCCACAACTCCGTACAAGATAATACACTACGCATACCGAGTTTACTAGGTTCCAAAATCAATACAGTACTTCTCCCAAATTCATACACACTCACTAGGAGTCAATCTGCTACCCATTCCTCACAAACTAGATACTTCTAATTACAAGGCGCTCCACCGGTCTCTTACCTTGACCGTATCCGCTCCGGGTACCTGCACACTAAAAACGTTCCCCCTAGGGGGTCAGCTTGCGCTGAATATGATAACCCCATACCCCGCGTACTAGCGAGGGTACGCCGACCATTTAGTCGGATACATGCAATTCATTTTGCAATACATACATACATACTTACATGCTTGGAAGACAATACGAGTCAACCAATACTTACTTACCATCTTCCAGAATACACATACACATATACTCATTACATACTCAATACGCAATACGGAGATACAATTCTCCAATACATACAAAGGTCCAGTTAGCTTCATTACACACCCGGGTTAATCGGGTGTTCAATACTTTTTGCTCCAGGTCAATGACTTACAATAGTCAAGACCAATACACATGCAATACTTACTTCTTACATACATTACTTCCAGTTAAGTCGGTATGACCTCCGGGCAGGGATTACTACATCCCACCACCGGGCTTTTGGGTGGCCCACTAATCCAGGATGCTACCCATTCAAGGGAATTGGTCCATGGAAAAGATTACAGCAAGGATTCGGATCCAACCTCTTGTGTTTCCTTATCCTCACGCGTGGCCGAAACTATCGGACTTCTACTCATTCCATTTTACTCATTACTCAAGTTAGGAGTTAGAATGTTAGGAATTAGTAGAAGTCAGTACTTCATTTCCATACATACATACAATACACAAGTACACAATACTTACACATACTTCTCATTTCCATTCATTCATTTCATGAATTATACAAACTAATTGTTCAAGAAGATACAACAAGAACAAATAGTTCAAACACAATTAAGTGCAATATAAATCTGATTCGTGCATTTATCTTATTGGTGATCACATAAGCACACAAATCGGGGTAACCAAGTTAGGATACAGGGCATGAAGAAATCATACCGTACACCGTCGTATTCGCACTACCGGTTCCTTGGAGATCAACTATTCGATTCCTATACATACATGGAGTAGCATGATCAATGATCTATTATTGATCTAACTTACTCCTTCATTGATACTTTCAATATTTACTTACCACTTCATCACTTTCTTACTTGATTATAAAACCTTCCTTTTCTTTACTACTTCTTAAACTTGTTTCTTACTAATTTACTTACTTTCTTACCATTACTACTTCATTAATGGTGTATTACCACCTACATATGCTTATATGTGTATAGGCATATATATATACATGATTACTATAATCATATAATAAAACATTTTTTTTGTTTGACTCGACCGAACTTGCAAGTCCGGTCGCAAGTTCGGTCCAAGTCAGTAGGCTACATCGTGTGAAAATTCCAGGGCCGACCGACCTTGCAAGTCCGGTCCCAAGGTCGGTCCATTCCAGTAAGTTTCGTATGTGAAATTTTTAGCCCGACCGACCTTGCAAGTCCGGTCACAAGGTCGGTCCATTCCAGTAGCTTGCATTACGGGAATTTTTCTGGCCGACCGAACTTGCAAGTCCGGTCGCAAGTTCGGTCCATTCCAGAAGGTTTCTGACGGGAGAAATTTCTGGTCCGACCGAACTTGCAAGTCCGGTCGCAAGGTCGGTCGATTCCAGAAGGTTTCTCGTCTTTGTAAATCTGGGCTCGACCGACCTTGCAAGTTCGGTTCGGTCCGGCCCAGTACTTCAGTTTTAAAATCTGTTTTTGGGTGTTTCTTTACCCATTGTTTCCCCAATCTTTACCAATACTTCCCTACATGTTTACCACTCATTTAGATACTCTAAATCATCTTAATTCATCTTCCAAACCTACAACTCAATTTCTACTCAACTTACACAATTCTTCTTCACTTCTTCCCAACACTTGTATCAGTTTTTCATTCTCCCCTTGCTACAGATTTTATTCCTTCTACTATGCTACAGATTTTTCACTCAACACTTATCCTCCAATACTCCCTCATCCAATGCCACTCTTAGCATCTTTAATTCATTAACTCATAACCTAATTCCATCCCATTTACAAACTCATATTCCAATCTGTTACAAGCTACTAAACACTCATTTCCAAATCCGTTTCACAATACTAAACTACTCATTTCCAAATCTGTTTCATAATACTAAACTACTCATTTCCAAATCTGTTTCACAATACTAAACTACTCATTTCCAAATCTCTCCAATTACACCTAGTTTACTTCCTTCTTCACTTAAACACTTAAGTCCTCTCATTCCTACACAAAATTTGACATAGTCTCCCCTATATTTTAACATTCTCCACACATTATTTCAGCCCACAAATTGCTCATTCACATACCTGTTTATTCAATACACTATACACGCAATTCAACTCCATTACACACATTAAAATTCCTGCACATACACATTCACTACCCAATGTTTTCCCAAGTTTTAAACACCGTTTAAGAACTTTAAAACTGTTACAATATCATTCCTCATTATATTACAACTACTTACTACTCACTTACTCAATACCTCACACATTTTGACTACACAAAATCTGTTACATTACACAATACAAAACTAGTCCAAGGTAAGAGCAATTACCTTGTCTTGCTAGTTTTTCTTTCTTTCTTTTCCTTCTCCTCTTTTCCTCTTTCCTTCTTCCCTTGTTCTCGGTTTTTGTTCAAGAATGGCAATGCTACAGCAAGCCATACATACCCATACTAGTTTAGCACCTTAACTTAAACTAACCCTAGAATTTAGATGTTTTAGGGTTTAGAAAAAGAGTATTACCTTCCAACCAATGTGTGGAGTCCTTGTCTAGCAAATGAACAAGATTCCTAGCCCAAATGAGTAGCCAAAATCGGCTGGAATGCAAGGAGTAAAACAAGACTCACTTTGAATTTTCGTTTTGAATATAAGGGCTAGAAAAAGATAGGTTTTCAAGAATATTTTTACCTCAAAATGACAAGGAGGTGAAGGTGCTTCTAATGGTGGTACTCAAGCTTCAAATGGAGAATACCCATGGAGATGAAAACGGTCGTTTTCAATTTTTGAAAGGAGGAATGTGTTCTCCTTTGCAAGGGGATTACAATGGTGTAATTTTTGTTGAGTTTGGAGAAGGTTTGAGTGGTCAAAGAGAGGAGAGAAGGAGAGAGTTTTGTGGGTTTCTTCAAAACTCCATGGCCATCGCAAGGAAGGAGAAGAAATAGAGAAGGAGGGGGGGGGAGATTACGTGAGTGAGGATAGGAGAGTAGGAGAGAGAGAGCCCCTTCTTCTTTTTCTACTTTTCTACTTATTTCTTTTGTCTTTTAGCTAATAAGACACATTAAGAGAGTGAGGAAGGGGGGAGTTGGCCGGTCCACATGTGCACACACACACACAATTTAAATTTTTATTTGCAAAGTGGACACACTAAGTTGGTTTATTTGCATTCTCACCCCACAACTTCCCGGTCGTTACAGTTTTTACTAACCGGAACCCATTTTCCAGAATTTTCTCGTTTAATTACTTTTATTGGTTCTAAAGCTCCACTAATATTTATTAGTGACTATTTAGTTGACCAAAATTGTTACGAGTCTGTTTGACCCGCTTAAAGTCACGTTTTCCGGTTTCCTCAAAAAACGCGCTTTAAGGTTCTTTTATGCTTTTAACCCATTTTAAAGGTCTGATTCCTTCGGGATTTGTTCCCTCATATTATTTAGGCATTATTAAGCCTTAAGAATCCATATAATACTCTAACCGAGGTCTCATACCTCCTATGGTTATTTAACGCTTATTTAGCGTTTTCCACTTTCTAAGCGTTTCTTTATTTCTTTTGGATTTATTTTCCTTACCAAAATTACTTAGGCCCGTAATTACTATACTAGAATAATTTAATCACCATTTTTAAGTTTGGGGTATTTCAGTCGGTGTCATGACCAGGAAGCTGGTGATACTGGCAGTACTGGTTCAAATTCCTTCCTTTTTTAGGGTCTTTTTGTCGAGGGGTGAGGGGTTGTAGCATGTTCCGTTCCTGGAGTCTTTTAAAAGCCTGGCTTAATGGTTGACCGATGTTTGAAAACTTTCTCTGACGGGAGTTCTGCCGGGGATTCTATTGCTCTGATGATTTGTCCTGGCCCTTTTATCCGTCGAACGGTGTTTACCTCATGCTGCCTAGTTCTCTTTCGGGTACCACTTTGGATACAAGCTGCTGTCCTTGAACCATTCCCGGTGTTTCTTGAGTTCCGAAGTTTTAACTCTCCTTTGTGAATTATTTCTTCTAGGACATCGACTTGTCCCATCAGCATGTTGAAGCTAGGAAAGTATGTGAATTTCAGCTCGTCACTGTATTGCTTCTGCATATTTTTAATTACCATTCAGATTTGCTCTTGTTCGTCCATCTGTGTGAGCATTGCGGCTGCCTTCATCCTCCAACACTTGACAAAATCAGACATTGATTCACCTTCTGTTTGTTGTGTGCTTGTAAGATCAGCCCTGGTGACTCCAAAACTTCTAGCGTACTCAAAATGATGCAGAAAAGCTTCACATACCTCATCGTAGGTCTTGGTATTTATCCTTTGAGTTATATACCAATGCTGAGGAGTCTCATCAAGATAGTGAGCAAATACCTTGGCCTTCTGCATATCATTTAGCGAAAGGATGGACATTTCCCTATCGAACATTGCCAAATGAAGTTGTGGGTCGGAGGAACCTTTGTTTAGAGGAAGTGTTGGCAATTTCAACTTTAGAGGGAGATCAACCTTGGGATATAATCCAATGGAAAAGTAGTTAAAACTGGTTGGCTTGTTGGCCCTCTCCATGCGCTCAATATTTTTCAGCATCCCATTGAATTCTACGGCTAACTGGGCATCCATGTTGACCGGACTTCCTCCTTCTGCCATACTTGGGATTCGGGCCTACCTGTTTTCAAAGTTCCGTCTGTCAGAGAGGACTGGGCTGAAATTCTGGGTCACAAAGAAGTTTTAGGTTAGAACTTTTTGGGCTGCACGAAAAACACACGAGCTGGAATGTCTTGAAGATTGTGGGTAGGTATTAAGGCCCGAATGAGTTGGAGGAGAGGCACACGGGCCGGAATGACTCATGAGCTGTGAACTGATGCTTAAGCCAAAATGCTTGGAGAATATGGCACTTGGGCTGGAATGTTTTGAGAATTTGGCACCTAGGCCGGAATGTTGTGAAGATGTGGCACATGGGCCGAAGTGTTATGGGAATGTGGCACTTGGGCCGAAATGTTATGAGAATGTGGAACCTGGGCTAAAGTGTTGTGAAGGTGTGGCACTTGGGCCGGAGCATTGTGAAAACACGGTGCCTGGACCAGAATGTTTTAAGAATGTGGCACTTGGGCCAGAACGTTTTAAAAATTTGGCACTTAGGCCAGAATGTGTTTGGGCTTGATGTAAGGTTCACGGGCTGAAATGATTTCTGGACCATGTCCTAAATGCGAATTTGAAATTAGGGCCGAAGTCTGAACCAGTGATTCTGATTGGGCCCGAAGGATGATACCTAGATCTAGGATTTGGGCCAAAGCCCGAGTGAAAAGATCTTCCTAGACTAGAATAAACCTTGAAATGGAAGGTCCCGAGGGATTTTCATGCCCCACAGACTACTTTAGGTGGATTTGTTTTTCATGGGCCTAGAACTAAATAGATAATTCAAATTGGGCCGGAAGAGAGAAATCACCTAAGTCTAAACTTTTGGGCCTGAGCCCAAACAAACAATTCATTCATTCAAACCAAACAGGGCCTTTGGGCAGCAAACAATAAAGTCGTAAATTTGGGCCGGGCTAGGTTGATGTAGGAGAAATTCCTATCAGTTCCTAGGCTGGGTAGTGGGCCGGTCATACAAGCAAACAAGGCCCACACAGACTTAACATGTCCTCACTAGATGTTAAAAACAAACCAGGTATGGATCGATCCGGAGAGGTGCTTGGGGCATGGGCCCAGGTCACCACAAAGGAACAAGGCTTGCATGCTATTCTCTTTGGGCTTCCCCACTTTTTTCACATCACCAGAAGGTGTGCGTCTACGATCGGGTCTTTGACTGACCAAACAATGGGCTAGGTAAGGGCGCTGCCAGGAAAACACTTGGGGCTAAGGCCCAGGTATTAAGGGGATGTGGTTAGACGACATCCTCCTCTTTTCCCCCGCTTATTCACATCACCTAAAAGGTGTAAGTCCCTGATAGGGGACCCTCGAACGGGTCCCAGGGTGAAATTGGTTTGCGTGGACCCTCGCTCTCATATGATGCAAAGGTGCAGAAAATTAAAGTGCGCACAAACGTAAACAAACAAAGTAATAAAGCCGTAAATAAACAATTTTTCGAGTTAAGCCCTCTTTCTTTAAATTAAACAAGTTAATATTAAGAAGTTGTCCCCAGCAGAGTCGTCAGTCTGTGAGCCTCGATTTTAAACCCTATCCTATGTTGATTAGATTGATTGGGATCTAGTCGGGTTTTAGGTCCACTTATAACCTAAGATTAATAACTATGTCATATAACATTAATTATTAATACCTAAGCTAGCTCACTGGAACCTATTATGAGTCGCCACCTAATTTTTACCTAGATCAAATTAGGAAAGGAGAGTTCGGGTTTGGGGGCTTGATATTCGACTTAATTAGGGTTCAATTACTTTCATTACCCCTAGAAGTCGTTTTTCCTCTACTTAGTTTAATTACGGCTTATTACGAGTCGTTTGAACCTAAGTGCGTGAGCTTCTGTTTTTTTGTGTTTTTTAGCATCTTTTGACAGAAAATTAAAATAAAATTAAAAATTCCTAAACTAGGGTTTCAGAGGCAGAATTAGGTCAAATTTTGTTTCCGTCCGTGGCTACGAACCTAATGTCCGAACCCACGGACCCTAGTTAACCTATATCAACATAAAAGTCGAATTAAACAGAAAACACAATTTTGAAAAGTCCGGGGCCACGGACAGGATGTCCGTGAGCCCGGACATTATCTTAGAAAACCTAAATTTATGAAAATTTTGAAATACCGCCACCGTCCGGGGGCGTCCGGACTTACGGACAAAGCGTCCGGGACCCCGGACATAGCGTCTGTGGGTGCGGACCGCCCTCGGACGGCTGCGTTTGGGAGGTTCCTGACGGTGTTTTGAGCTCAAATTTTATGGGTGTGTAGCCTGAAAGATTTACAATACGTTAGTGCTTAAAAGTTTTCAATTTGAAATCGAATTTAATGTGAAACTTAACAAACAAGTAATTGGGCAAAAGCTTAAACAAACAGCAACTCAGAAGCTATGAAAGGTGAGCTTGAACCCAAATTTTGATATAAGACTGATAAAGTCGTAGGGAGTTAGGAAAGTGAGATTCCTACCCGTTTTACCTTCGGATTTACAATGATTCTTCACGTCGGGGTTCGTCGAGTGCTCCGTTGATGGCAGACCCGAAAGGTTTTTGAACCAAGCTTCTGGTTGTTGGTTGTTTTGCTGTTCTTCACGTTTTGGTGCTGCTTTGGTGAGGTTTGATGATGGATGATGTTGTGGAAGTTGAAAAAGGTGTTTTAGTGTTGATTTTGTGAGATTTCGATGAAATTTCGGGGCTTGGCTGTGTAAAAACGTGGAGAGGTTGTGATGGCTGAGTTTCTTGAGGTGTTAGGGTTCTTGAGGTTCTGATTTGATCATGGAATAAGGTTCCTTATATAGGCTTCCTTAAAGATAGAAAAATCCGGTAAAAACCAAGATTTTACTGACGTTTTAGCTCAAGGGCTTCCAAAAGGAATTTGATTATGAAATTTTACTCATGGTAAAGGATGATATTTCTGATTTTTCTAAAGTGGAATCAAATTTTTTGGATATTGGAATATTTTTAAATTCAATTTCTCGTCATATTCAATCAGAAATTGCTGGAAAATTGTTGGAAATTCAAAAAATCAAAATTCCAACGCCATTACGCTTCAAATGTCATCCTCTATCATGGGTTAAAATTTAAAAGCATTTTGAATTGGTTTGACCCTTATTTGGAGGAGAGAGAAAGCCTATAGGGGCTTAGGAGCCTTGAAAAATTACGAAAATGCCCCTGGAGATGACTAAGTTGTCCCTTGTACTCTGAAATGTGTCGATCGAACTGGGAACCCTCGCTACTTGACCAAACTAGCCTATTAGTAGAGACTCTCTTCCGGGGGGGTTGAAATTTTGGGTCTAACACCCCTCTTCCCCTCTCTTAGGATTTCTCACTCCCTCTCTGAGCTCTCTTCTTCCTCCTCCCTTCCGATTTCAAAGCTCTAAAGGAAGCTCCCATGGCTTCCTCACTTCTTCTTCCTGCTCCATCCTCATGTGACCTCCAAATGCAAAAATAACTACATATTCTTGCTCCCCTCATTATCCTCTACACTTCTCTCTTTTCAAAATCCAAAAATGAGGAAGTTCATTTCCATGGGGTTTCCCCATTCAAAGAGAAAATAGCATCGATGGGTAGCTTGGAGTCTCCTCTCTCCATTAAGGTAAAAATCTACATGAAAAACTCATGTTTTCTCCATCTTTCTTTACAACCGATTTCTACCCCTTTGTAATGCCTTGTTTTCTCTCTCTCTCTCTCTCTCTCTCTCTCTCTCTCTCTCTCTCTCTCTCTCTCTCTCAATCTCCTCTCGAGCATCTCAATCAATCCTTGCAATGGTGATGGAATCACCTTCTTGAACCAAGGCTAAAACCCCTCCTAAAACACTCCAAAGGTAAACCCTAGAAATTGTGTTTTAAGCATTTCAATGAACTAGCATTAATATAAGGGTTAGTATGTTAATTGCACTTATTTTTGGTGTGCATTGGGTGATGGGAATGGAGTTTGGCAACTCCATTCCCCATATAGCCGATTTGTGCAAGAAAAGAGAAGAGAGAATTGGAAAGGAAAGAAGGAAATATAAGCTCAAGGTAAGAGCTCCTTTCTTAATACTAAATTTTAATGCATTAGTAATGGAATGGGTAAACAAATAAAAACCTAAACTATTGTATTAGTAGTGTAGTTGTGGAAGTTTAGTATTTGTGAGCTAAGTATTTGGATTGTAGGCCTTGGAGCCAAGTAACTTGTGTATGTGTATTAGTATTGTGGATTGAGGAAGTATTGATGAATTGGTATTGTTTGATTGCTGGTAGGACCCTTGAATGGGTGTGGCTAGATTAGGAACGAAATTGGTGAAAAAGTATGTATGTGGTTAAGTGAGAAAAGTAGGTGAACTATGGCAAAATTTTGGTAGGAATTGTGCATTTATGGTTGACTTGGTGGATGGGAGAACCAAGGTGTGTGTTGGTGTTAGTAGGGATGTTTAGTAACTGTGGAATGGTAGTTGTGGTATGAGGATATAGGAGTGTAAAATCTGTAGCAAGAGTGTTTAGATACATTGGAGAAACTAGGAAAAATTAATGTGCAAGACTTAGTGAAATGAGTGTTGGACTTGGGTATAGATATTGTATTTGCTTGGAAATGAATTGGAATGGTAAAATGGCATTAGGACAAAGTGCAAAATGCAAAGAGACGTGTAGGAATGCACAAGGGTGCAAAGTGTGAAAATGAGAATGGAAATTTGTAGAATTTGAGCAAGAAGTTGAGTAAGTATTGGACCATGGATTTAAGGAGTTTTAATGAGTGTTTAAGTGTGTTTAAACATGTATAAGACATGTAGAAAGATTATGAAATGATTGGAGGTGGATTAAGGGTTGATTTGGGTTGAAAATGACCTTAATAGAACTTTTAGCAGGGTCCGGGACTTAGGATATGTACCATGTCCCGGACCGCATAAAAAAAAAGGCCCGAGAGTGAATGCAGGAATTGGTCCGGGACTTAAGTCCAGGACCAGGTAGAAAAATGAGCCGAAAGTACACAGAAGTATTAGTCCGGGACTTTGGTCCGGACCAAGTCCCGGACCACCCCCAGAATTCAACAGAGAGTGTTTTTAAGGGTTTTAAACATGGGGGATTGATTGATAATGGTTTTAGAAGTTGTTAAGGTCTTGTTTGGTGACCTTTAAAGGCCCTAAGAAGTGTAAACAAGTATGAGAAGTAATTAAGGAAGTTGTAAGTTTAAGAACATTAAGAAAACCGAAATAACGGGACAACGGGGTAAGTACGGGAGTAGTAATTATGTATGTATTGTAATACTTAGTATTGATTGAACCATTTGGCATGTAGTCATTGGTTCGAGACTAGGACTCTAGGAACAAGTAAGGACTAAGGAACAAGGAGAACCCGTAAAGTAAATTCCAGTAAAAGGTATGATTTCTTCATGCTCTGTATCCTAACCTGGTTACCCCGATTTGTGTGCTTACTTGATCACCTAAATAAGATAAAAGCACGAATTGGACTATATTGCACTTACTTGTGCTTGTTTATATTTGTTCTTGATATTTTGTCTCGAACATATAGTTTGTATAATTCATGAAATGAAGGATGATGATGAAGTGTGTATGTACCTGTAATGTACTTGTGAAATGTATTATACTTTGTAGGTACGTGTATGGGAGTATTGAATTATTGTGTGGCTTAGATGTGTGACTTCTACTAATTTCTAACTACATAGCTCCTAACGTAAGTATTCAGTAAATTGGAATGAGTAGAAGTCCGATATAGTTTCGGCCACACGTGAGGATGAGGAGACACAAGAGGTTGGATCCAATTCTTGGTTCTTAAGCTGGTTCACGGCTCAAACCCCTTAAATGGGTAGCATCCTGGATTAGTGAACCAAGTAAATCCCGGTGGTGGGACAGAGTAGTCCCGGCCGGAGGTCCCGACGACTTGACTTGAGTAAGTAGTAAGTAAAGTAAAGTATTGTATGAGTAATGGTCTTGGCTGGTGTAAGTCATTGACCCCGAGTAAAAGAGTAATCTCCACCCGATTAACCCGGGTGGACAAATGGAGCTAACAGTATTGTGTATTGTGTATGTATTGCGTATGTATTGTATATGTATTGTGTATGCGATTTCGGAAAGGTAAGTATGTATCGGTTGGCTTGTATTGTCTTCCTTGTATGAATTGAAGTGTACGTATGTATTCCTTGCGTAAAGTATTGTAGTATTATGTTGAAAGCATGTATGCATGTATGCATGAATAAAATGAATTGCATGTAATCGGCCAAGTGGTCGGCGTACCCTCGCTAGTACGCGGGGTATGCGGAAGTCATATGCAGCGAAAGCTGAGCCCCTAGGGGCAACGTTTTTAGTGTGCATGTACCCGAAGCGGATGTGATCACAGTAAGAGACCGACACTATATTCGGATAGCTAGGAGTGAAATGTAGAAAGTAGTAAATATACAAGGCTTGTAGCCTAGAAGTAGAAGTGTACCAAGGGTACACCATAAGTATTGGAAGCATGTAGTTGTGAGGAATGGGTAGATGTAGTCTCTTAATGATCATGTATGAAATTGGAAGAGGTATGTATTTGTATAAGGATCTTAGTAAACTCGGTTATGTTGTATTGTATTTATGGAGCATTGTATTGAATGGGAAGTTGTAGTACTTGATCGGTAATTGGAGATGTATGTAATTGTGTGACTCTGGATATTCCGGTCCATCAGACCGATGCTGTATGTAGTAGTAGTAGCCTTGTTAGTCACGTGGGTGGCTAACGACATTGTATCACCCACCGTTGTGTATGTAAGTATCCGCTGCGAAGGTATGTAGTACGTTATGATTGGACGGTAATGACGGTATTAGCGGTAGGGGTGTTACACATGCAGTTAAGGGAGACAACACCAGAGAAAATTTCCAATCTCAAATCCTTCGTTGAGGATCGAAGGACCCCATCAGAGAGCGTCCGACCCCGAATCACATGCAACTAAATTCGACTTCAGATCAACCTTTCACCGCAGCGAGTTTCGAACAACTCCATCAAAGTATTATGCTCATCATAAGTCCTATAGCTAGATGTCAAGAGGTCTAGTTGAGGCACTCCTAAGTCCTTGTACTTTCAATCGCATTCTAGGCCCGTCATAAGCCCTAAGACTGGATATCAAGAGGTCCAGTTGAGGCACTCCTAGGCCCTCGTGCACCTTAAATCAAATCGCGTTGTTGGTATTATAGGCTCGTCATAAGTCCTATAGCTAGATATCAAGAGCTCTAGTTGAGGCACTCCTAAGTCCTCGTACTTTCAATCGCATTCTAGGCCCGTCATAAGCCCTAGGATCTGGATATCAAGAGGTCCAGTTGAGGCACTCCTAAGCCCTCGTGCACCTTAAATCAATCGGGTTGTTGGTATTATAGGCTCGTCGTAAGTCCTATAGCTAGATATCAAGAGGTCTAGTTGAGGCACTCCTAAGTCCTCGTACTTTCAATCGGCATTCTAGGCCCGTCATAAACCCTAGGACTGGATATCAAGAGTCCAATTGAGGCACTCTAAAGTCCTCGTGCGCTCGGTTATCCGTGTTACTCTCCCGTCGCGTTCACACGTTGTGCTATCCGTGATCGCATCTGGATGTACCCCGTAAAAGCCCTAGTGAGAATTTTTGGCACCCCGTCAACCTTGATCCAATTCTGCAAGCCTTCTATTGTAGAATTGAATCAAGGGGAGCCATCTGTAGACACCAAAAATTCTCACCCGTTTTATATTAAAACAAAAAAAATATACAAAAATAAACATGCTTCTAGGAACAAGGCGGTCGTCCCCGTTTCAACCAAAGGAATTTCTTTTTCTCCGACATCTAAATCTCACATTCCTATGGAAAAGGAGCACGAGCTTTTTTTATTATTGTAATCCGTTTTTAACCTTCTTCATTTTGTGTACTTATTTTTGTTTTTTTTTGTTTTAAAATATTTCGCTATTTTATTATTTCCTTGTATTATTTTATGTACTCGATTGATTCATACTTTTTATTATTATTTATTATTTCCTTTTGATTTTCTCGTTGTTTTATCATCGCCATTTCCATCATTTTATGTAACTTTTGCTACTGTTATTTTATCTATTTATTTTATTTGTTTTCATCTCCCCTTCACGGGCATTATTTTTCATCATTTCATGCACATGTGCTATTCCTTTATTTATGTCTCATTACGTTTTGAATCCTATCTATATTTCATAATTTCATGTCACTATATTATTGTTCTCATTTTATTGTACTCTTCTTTTGAAATGGTAGCATTGTTAGAAGGACTATCCCGGCCTGAGCTAAAACTCTAATATTATTTTTTCCGTGAGTATATTGATTTCTGACTTAGTATAGTCGGTTAACATGCTCTCCATGTAATCCAATGGTCCTGGGTTCGAGACTCACAAATAATGGGACAGGTGTGTCTTTTCTTTTCCCTTCCGCTCGCAAATGCCCGGGGTTTGAACCCTGGATAGAGCAAGAGGAGGATTTTTTTTCTTTTTCGGACACCAGCGCCCAGGCGAGGCCTTGCCTCGGTCCAGACCCAAAAACGCGGCCCTACCTTTGGCCCAAAGACAAATCCGGCCCCAATTATACCCCATGTCAACATCTGTCCTAAAAACCCTACTTCCTTATTATAAAACAACAAAAAAACACTACACTATGGGCATATTTTTGAAAGGGCCGATGACAAACATGACAGGATGGGCATGGTTCTTGAAAGAACCGATCATCCCTCCCAAAACTCTCTGCATGGTTCCTTCCTCGGTATTCAAAGAAGGTGGCGAACGCTCTTCAAAAACTCCCATCTCGCCTTGATCCTTCCACCACGGCCTCGTTTCATTTTCCCCTCTGAAACTGTCCTCCACTACCTTCGACTTCATACACCTACGCCCGAAAACCACCATCGCTGTCCTCGTCTTCACCGGGAAACACCATCACCAACGCCCTTCATTCACCACCCCGCCACCGTCACCGGAAAACATTCGCCTGCCAAGAACCACCATCTGCATCGTGCCTGTTCCTCTGAAAAATTTCCCGAAACACCTAGCCATCATCATCAACCGCCTTCTCCCTTTTCGCCTTCGAATCAGAAAAAAGAGAAAAACGTTGAGCATTTTCCCCTGGTATTCCTCTGTACCTTGATAGTCTCTAAGACTAATAATGAGTGTATTAAGTTGCTTGATCTCTCCTGATTTGGTCTGTTGAAGCATGCTTGTGGTTCTAATGTTTAGCTCCTTGATTATATTCTAAAAATCCGCACTCATAACTGCTACTTTCTTTGAATGATGATTTACTCATATGTATGCGTGAGAGTGGGAGGTCTTGAAGGTTATTACGTTTCCAGTTTCTAAAATGCACTTTAAGGGTAGTACTTAGGTGTGAAAATTTACCTTTTCTTAACCAGTTTGTTCACGATTTGTTTTCTCCCTCTGATTGAAATGTGGTGGTGAAAGTATAGGTTCAGCTCACGGTTTCTGAATGACTTGGTGACCAGGAGAATAAATGGGAGTGTTTATAACCTGACATGCCTCTCTGTACAGTTCAAGATGCTTTTGATAATGCTGGTTATAGTCTGTAGTTCTGTTAGTGAAAAAGAAAGCTGGCGTTTTAGACTCAGGAAGGAATTTGTTTAGTAGTTGTTAACAAACAGAAACAAAAGCGATGGACTAGAAGCTTTGTTTGAACATAGGTTAGGTCTCATTTCTCACCCATCTGCTTAATAACTAGGAACAAAAGCAAGTGAATTAGTTTAGTGACGTCTTGATCTGAATTTTACTAAGTTATTGACCGAGTTCTGTTCCTCTGCTTAAGTTACAATCCCAGCTCTTCAATAAAAATGAAACTGATTACGATTTCATTTCGTTTTCCTTTCCAGTTTTGATATTTTGGTGCATTCATGTTGATTATTTTGTGCTATATTGTACATATTTTATAGCTCTTCTGCAATATTCAATTCTTCCATGTATTTTTTTTCTAACTATGGTTAAGCCCTAGTTATTAGACCTTAGGACCAAGCCTTAGGATAGAGGGTGAACCCTAAGATTTAGGTGAGCCATGGTCCCACCTAATAAACTGGGTAATCCCTAGACCCAAACCACATCTTATTATAATAACATGTATTAATAAAAACACTTTCTCAAAATTCATCCCAATTCGATTCATCATTTCTTCCCAAATTTTCCAAGCCCAATCTCGGCCCACTACTCAACCAGGCCCACTATTTAAACCCGGCCCATTATTTGAACTTGGTCCATTATCCAAGCTCGGCCCAATCTCAGTCCGGCTCATTATCCAAGCCCGACCCACTTTCCAAACCCAGCCCTTTATTTGAACTTGGCCCATTATCCAAGCTCGGCCCATTATCAAGATCGGCCCAATCTCAGAACCCGGCCCAAAACCCATGAGATTGACTGAAGTCTACAAAAAAATCAAACCTTGACCCGAATGTTGACCTTTGACCCAAACCTTTGACCATCTGAACCTTGACCCGAACCTTTGACCACCTGGACTTTGACCTTTGACCAACCTGAGCTTTGACCTTGACCCCAGTTTGACTTGGTCTAACCTTGACCCAATCCGTTCAAACCCAATTCATTCAGCTCAGTTCAATTCAAACTCAAATCCTGATTCATTTCATCCAATTCAAACTCAACTTGTAAATCCCATTCAAAAATCCAAAATGTCGTTTTTCAGCTTTAACCTTAAAAATCCTTTTTCTCAATTTTCAAACAATTATTTTATTCAAATTTCATCAAGTTTTCAAAGAAACCATTTTGTGGAACATTAGAGGAAAAACTCTTCTCACATCACAGAAAACTCTTCTCAACTGCAGAAAGTTCTTCTCATATATACAGAAAGTTTTCTCCTAAAAACATTTCTCAAAATCAGTGTTTCTTTACAGAGAATTCTGAACAACTTCAAAAGTTTTCCAACTCAGTTTTTAACTCAAATAAACCATTTTCAGGGAGCAAGAAATGTCTAACCCCTTCAAAACATGTCTCCCTTCCCAAAATAAAAATCCGAGGCGGGGCACTGGGGTCATAACCTCCCTTGTCGCAGTCTGGATTTCTTTAGGCGGGGCATTAGCGTGACAAACCTCCCCTAATTGCAGCCTAGATTTTTACAAGGTGGGGTGCTAGGGAAGTAACGACCTTCCTAGTTGCAGCCGGGATTTTAGAATCGTCTAACTCCCTTCCGCTCGATTTCAATGTTTTTAATTTTTAACGTTTTAAAACCCGGGAGTTAGAGACGTTATTAGGGTTCGACCGAGAACATCTCATTCATGGTGTTTCTCTCTGAACCTTATTTTTCGACATAAATTCATCACCCCATCTTTCGAGCCTCGACACTTACATTAATTAAGTGTCGTGTTCGAGGGGGTACATAGGGTAATCCCTCGGGATTATCCGCCCTTTTACAACAAAAAACGATATTTTCGGTTTTAAAATTTTAAGAGAGACAATTCTGAGTAAACCAATCCAACCCTTCCATTAAGGCTCCAAGTCACATAGGATCTCCAATTCCCGAATACTCCCGAACAACCTCAGTCATCTGAAACCCCAAACATCTTCAAAACCCGAACACCTGCAAACTAAATATCCTCTTTCATACTCCATCATCCTGAAAACTCGAATTCCTCTTCAACACCTTTCGCTTCCCAAAACCACCTCAAAAATGTGACCATTCCAAACTCGAACTTCACAGACCTAGAAAACTCCTCAAAATAACCTGAACCCCCTTTAACTTCAGCAAATAACTCAAATACCCTCCAACTTCACAAAATGCCCCGGATAGTTCCTTAACTCTCGCAAATGATCCAAACATCCCATAACTCCACAAAACGACCAAAATGCCCTTTTTACTCCTCAAAACTTCCAGCATCTTTTTAATCCTGTGAAAGCCAAAGCCTTTCAACACTCAAACAAATTTCTTTAAGATCTGCCTATTTCTGCAAACTCTTCAAAATCATCCTTCCCTCAGTCCACACTTAACTCTATCCTTGGCTTTTAACTGAATCTCTCTAATAAGATTTTGAAAGAAGGCAATCCTGACAATTGGAGACCGAGGTTTCCTCGGGCACCAATCCGAAGTCGTGGTCGTTGCCACTTCTAAGGGGTGTAACCCAGTGCGAACCCACACAGAATCTTTGGTATGACCAGATAAGTCCTATCCATAGGCAATAATTTCAGAGTCAACCAACGGTTCTTAGAACCCTCATTCCTTTCCTTCCTAGTTATCATAGGTCAAACTAGGTGGCGACTTTAGTCAATTCCACCTTATAGAGGCATAAGTCCGCGTGGAGCCTATCGAGAGCGGGTGTAGTGCTCACTAGCATTCCCTATAAGCTTTCTGGGAAAGACGGACGATTTAGTAGGTATTTGAGGGATGCCAGAGTAACGGGTTTTCACCCTCCACAGAATGACATTTTTTTTAGGATCTAGACTTCTCAGCCAGATCATATTTAGATAGACCCCCCTCATACCGAAAAATCACCCTCCACACATTGTACCGTATAGATGTAGGACGTCGTTATTATTTCATTGTACATATTCGATTACACAAATGTGAATTAGGAGTGAGTGTATTCAAACTTTGTAAATGTAAAGTCGTTATAACGTTGTATAGATACAATTGTACTGTTTAGTAGTTAATAACATTCATTTGATTTTGTTGCACTTAGTAACATTTAATTTGCTAAAGGTTTATGAAATTGATTTTGTTTATTATTTTATTACACCGTATCTAATTAATACTAATGTTAGTGTTGAATAGAATAAACAGTAGTTTATGCTATGTTAACTTCTGTTGTTATAAGTTTACTATGTTTGGGTATGTATGGACCTCTGACGGTAACAAGTTACTTATGTTGTAATATTTGTTAGTAGTTATTTTATTTATTTCTTTAAAATATATTGTTTAAAACTGTATATTAATATTTATAATTATGCCATCACAAAATAACCATCAGCTTATGTTGCAAAACAACCAAATAAAACAGGTGCCAGACTATGCCGTAAAACAACTACAAACCAGCCATGCCGAATATGTGTAAGAGTAATATGAATCGACCGTCATAATCTCGAAGAAGATAAGATGACGGCCTGTTCTGAAATACCCCTAAGGTTCATAAATTAAATTAAAAGACAATTAATGAGTTTAAGAAGGCTAATAAGCCTTAATGAACCATTAATCATGAAAACTCCTAAGCTCACTTATATAAATAAATATGTACTCCATGAAGGCTACTAAACCTTATATAAACACATGGACATAATTTGAGCATAGTAAAGGAGGAAAATCAACCTACAATTGATTTATCATGATATACACATCTTCATGAACAAAGAACACAAACACTTAAGGAAAAATACCTTAAGAAGTCAAAATGACTTGTTAGTAAAATATCACTTGTAACACAAGTGTATACACCTTTGGACACTAAATAACACATGTTACACATGTTAACACATTAAACAAGTCCAAGATACACATGATGTGCAAAAAGAACATCAATATCAAAGGTGAATCAAAGCATACATTTTTACTAGTTTTAATGAATGGTAAAGTATACCAATTCCTTAAGAAAATGTTTTTATACACTTAAGGATGAATAAATCATGTTGGTAACAAACTACACGATATAAGTCCAAATGTACAAGTTATAAGTCATAACATTAAAAATGAAGCAAAAGAGACCATTTTGCCCTTGAAGAAACATGTGGCCGGCAATGCCCACTAATGTGGCTGCCAACTTGCAAAATTTGATTCAAAAAGTCTTATTTAGGTGGCTTAAGTCAACAAATACTAGTTTATACACATGCTTTACCAATAATGCCTTAAAAGTCTTATTCTTCTCTTTCCTCCTCATTTCTTCCTTGGCTGCTGATTTCACACCCTCCAAACCTTTCTTAGTCTGCTACTAGACATCCAAGAAAAAGCTTGGAAATAAAATCATTCCTAAGGCATAAGGTAAGCTCTTAATTCATAAGATAGTTCATTCTCTTCCTCTTTTCACTAGCTATTGATAAGCGTGAAACATATAGGCTTTTTAGGGTTTAAATACCTTTAATTT
>JAIOTZ010000779.1:0-44327 GCA_023374045.1 Limonium bicolor
CAATTTTCAGTTCTCATCATTGCCATGTTAGGCACATTTTTCAATAGTTGCTTGCTTTAAACAAGTATCTTACATGCACTGTGATTGCATTTTACAAACTTTTGCATACACCTCATCATCGCCACGTTTGGCCCTTTTACAATTGGTTTTCACCACATGCATTTTCACGAGACCATTATTTTTCCGACTCATTTTTAGTTCGAGACCCAAAATCAGTGTGAAATCCATCATCTTCATCAGTGTGAGACCCACCATTTTCAAGACTTCAGTACGAGACCTAGTATCATCTTTAGTGCGAGACAAGTACGAGACAGAGCGTGATCTAAGTTGGCGGGGCAGAGGCAATAAGTCCCCATCTTCATGTCAACTTCTTGGGAGAAACAACTAGTGGGCAGTGGCAATAAGTCCCCTTGGTAATCTAGAAGTTATCCCAGCACCCCAGTTGGTGGGCTGAGGCAATAAGTCCCCATAGTATACCAACCAAGAGCATTGGAACGGGTTTCGGTCCCCAGAAGCATCCGAGCATCATCAGCATCGTCAGCATCATCAACATCGTCAGCATCATCAGCATCATTAGCATTTCAACATCCTTGCATTTGCATACCACCCAATTTTCACTTGTTAGGTTGTCAACACCTTAGAATCGCTTGACATTATCTCAATTTCACATTTTAGGTAGTCAACGCCTTAGAATAGCTTGACATCATTTCATTCATTATAGGTAGTCAACGTCTTAGAATAGCTTGACATCATCCTTATAGGTAGTCGGCGCCTTAGAATAGTCTGACATTACTTCATTTTTACCTTTAGGTGGTCGACGCTTTAGAATCGCTGAACAGCTCGACACAACTTATCGGATTTCAATTGCATGTAGGGTCTTTTAAGATCCAAAATGTTGGGGTATCACTCAAGTATCAACTAGCCTTTTCATTTCCATTCCAAAGTCTAGTTGACGGGGGGCAATCTGTTATACCCAAAATTTCAACCCCCCGAAAGAGAGTCTCTACTAATAGGCTAGTAGCGAGGGTTCCCAGTTCGATCGGCACATTTCAGAGTACTAGGGACAGCTTAGTCATCTCCAGGGGTATTTTCGTAATTTTTCAAGGCTCCTAAGCCCCCTATAGGCTATCTCTCTCCCCCAAATAAGGGTCAAATCAATTCAAAATGCTTTGAAATTTTAACCCATGATAGACGATAACATTTGAAGCGTAATGGCGTTGGAATTTTGATTTTTCGAATTTCCAATAATTTTCTAGCAATTTCTGATTGAATCTGACGAGAAATTGAATTTAAAAATATTCCAATATCCAAAAATTTCGATTCCACTTTATAAAAATCAGAAATATAATCCTTTACCCATGTGTAAAATTTCATAATCAAATTCCTTTTGGAAGCCCTTGAGCTAAAACGTCGGTAAATCTCAGTTTTTACCGGATTTTTCTATCTTTAAGGAAGACTATATAAGGAACCTTATCCCCTGATCAAATCAGGACCTCAAGAACCCTAGACCCTCAAAGAAGGCAGCCGTCTCATTCTCTTCACGTTTTTATACATCCAAGCACCAAAATCACATCAAAAATCCCCCGAAATCACCATCTAAACACATTTTTAAACTCCAAACACATCAACAATCATCAAACATCAACCAAACCACCTCCAAAACGTGAAGAACACCTTCAACAATCAACAACCAGAAGCTCAGGTCGAACTCAATCCGGAACCGGCACTATCGGAGCCTCCAAAAATCCTGACGTGAAGAATCCTCCTGAATTCGAAGGTAAAACAGGTTACAATTCTACTTTTCTAACTCTCCACGACCTTATTAACTCTCTGTGAAATTTTGGGTTCAAACTAACCTTTTTACGTTTCTATATTGATAATTGCTTTTGTTTCTGCCTTGTTATTTGTTCGTCAAGTTTCGTACATAATTCGACTTCAAACTGCAATCTTTCAATTACTTAAGAATTGTATACCTTTCAGGCTACACGTGCATAAATTTTGAGCCGAAAACACCTTCGGGAACCACCATAAAACCCCTGTCTGTGGGTGGTCCGGGATCTCAGACCTATGGTCTAGGACCACGGACGGGTTGTCCGTGGCCACGGACACCCACGGACGACGGCGGGATTTTAAAATTTTACAAATTTAGGTTTTGCTAAACTATGTCCGGGCCTACGGACATCCTGTCAGTGGCCCCGGACTTTTCAAATTTTTGTTTTCTGTTTAATTCGACTCTTATTTTCATATAGGTTAACTAGGGTCCGTGGTTACGGACATTAGGTCCGTGGCTACGGACGAAAACAAAATTTGACCTAATTCTGCCTCCGAAACCCTAGTTTAGGTAATTTCAACTTTCACTTTTATTTTCAGTAAAAAAATGCTAAAAAACACAAAAAAACAGAAGCTCGCGCACTTAGGTTAAAACGACTCGTAATAAGCTGTAATTAAACTAAGCAGAGGAAAAACGACTTCTAGGGCTAATGAAAGTAATTGAACCCTAAATAAGTCGAATACCAAGCCCCCGAACCCGAACTCTACCTTTCTTAATTTACTCTAGGTTAAAATTAGGTGGCGACTCATAATAGGTTCCAGTGAGCTAGCTTAGGTTTTAATAATTTTTATCATATGACATAGTTATTAATCTTAGGTTATAAGTGGACCTAAAACCCGAATAGATCCTAATCAGCTTAATCAACATAGGGTAGGGTTTTAAAATCGAGGCTCACAGACTGGCGACTCTGCTGGGGAACAAACTTCTTAATTTTAAAGTTGTTTAATTTTAAGAAAGAGGGCTTAACTCAAAATTGTTTATTTATGGCTTTATTACATTGTTTGTTTACTTTTGTGCGCAATTTGAATTGTTGTACCTTTGCATCATATTAGAGCGAGGGTCCATGCAAACCGATTTCACCCCGAGACCCGTTTGAGGGTCCCCTGTCAGGGACTCACACCTTTTAGGTGATGTGAATAAGCGGGGGAAAAGAAGAGGATGTCGTCTAACCACATCCCCTTAATACCTGGGCCTTAGCCCCAAGCGTTTTCCTGGCAGTGCCCTTACCTAGCCCATTGTTTGGTCAGTCAAAAACCCGACCGTAGACGCACACCTTCAGGTGATGTGAAAAAAGTGGGGAAGCCCAAAGAGAATAGTGTGCAAGCCCTATTCCTTTATGGCGACCTGGGCCCACGCCCTAAGCACCTCTCCGGATCGATCCATACCCGAATTGGATAAGTGTCAAGTGAGGACAGATGTATCTTGTATGGCCTTGTCTTGTGTGATCGGTCCACTACCCAGCCTAGGAATTGATAGGAACTTTTCCTACATCAACTCAGCCCAACCCGAATTTACGGCTTTATTGTTTGCGGCTCAGAGGCCCTGTTTGGTTTGATATGTGAAACATTTGGGCTTCGGCCCAAAAGTTTAGACTTAGGTGATTTCTTTCTTTCTGCCCAATTTGAATTATCAATTTAAATCTAGGCCCATGAAAAAACAAATCCACCTAAAGCGATCCATAAAAATCCATCAGGCCTTTTCTTTTCGAGGCCCATTCAAGTCCAGGATGACTTTTCACTCGGGTTTTGACTCACGATCCTAGACATGGGTATCATCTTCAGGCCCAATCATAATCACTCGGCCCAAATTCCAATTCACATCCAGAACATGGTTTAGGAATCCCTTCAGCACATGCGCTTTACTTCTAACCCAAACACATTCTGCCCAAGCGCCCAATTCCCAGAACATTCCGGCTCACGAACCATGCTCTTCAAACATTTCAGCCTAGGCACCAGTTCACAGCTCATGAATCATTCCGGCCCATGTGCCTCCCTTCCAACTCATTTCGGGCCTCAGTGCCTACCCATAATCTTCGAAACATTCCAGCTCATATGGTTTTCTTGCAGCCCAAATAAGTTTTTACCTAAAACTTCTTCACGGTCCAGAATTTTAGCTCAATCCACTTTTGTTTTCCAACAGATAAGCCTGAATCCCAAGTATGGCAGAGGGAGGAAACCCAGTCAGCATGGAGGCCCAGTTTGCAGCCTTAGAGCAAAGGTACATGGCTGCCTTTGATGCCATGGAACAGAAACATAGATCCACCACTAATGACATGGAGGCTAAGTATGTCACCATCATCGAAGAGCTGAAAAACAAAATCAATTCCCTTGAGGTTTGTAACACCCCATCCAAAGCCTATCGTGGTTATCGCAAACTGAACACTTAATCGAATACGTCGCAGCGGAAATAAACAACACCTGGACCTTGCCACGGTCTGATCATTAGAATATACCGGCTTAAATACTTACAATACTTAACCAAAAATACTTATCCAGCTTAAACATCAACATTCATAATACCACAACCAACCGAGCACTAGTATCCCAAACATAATCCCAAACTTACATCAGTTTAATATGAACGGTCGGGTGCACAGGCGCAACCCGAACTCAAAATAAATGTCCCCTCCTAAGTCTAACCGCTCCTACTCTCGTAGTGCGTCCTCATGGGCCTCTTACCTACAAGTGTAAAAATAGCCCCCGAGGGGGTCAGCACGAATGCTGGTACACCCTCTCATGGCCCCCAAGCTAACGGGGCTACGACGACTAATTGTCGATAGCATGGAAATTGATTACATACACATGCATAATATGAAGTGCAATAACAATAACCACAGATGAACATATATAGTTCACAACCAATGAACGACTCAAGCGTTCCCTTAACAAGTGGGTTAGTAACCCCCTTCCTTAGTCCTCATTTCCTTAATCTCAGTTCCTTACCTTACCTTAATCTCAATCTCAATCTTAAACTTAATCTCAATATACAAACCTTTCCTGGAAGGGATTGGTTGTAGCTTAATTCGAACCTGGGATTTAGGTGATCCCACCGCACCATCTTAACGCCACCTACTCTGGACGGGAGTCCAGCGTAGCTGAGCCGGCAACCGGCCCTAGGCTACAAGTCCGAAGACAAGTCCTTAAGCGGAGGGCGGATCTGATTCAGATACCGTCCCCCTTTTTCCTTAGCATGCATGACCGGAGATCGGTCCCGGGTTTCCTCACTCAAGTTCCAGTTAGTAGACATCTTAAACACCATGTGCTAGCTAAGCCATAACGGGCATTAACCAACAACCATCAAACTTAACTCTTATTCTTAACTTAGTAAGTTCTAAACTTAGTTAGTAACAATCTCAAGTCTCGCGGGTTAGTGTAAATATAACACAATCACAACGAGAGCAATATAATCCGGTTGCATGCTTTATCTTGTTTTAGTCATAGCAATTAAACAGATAGCACACAAGCCGAGGGACACCTCGTTAGCAAGCAGGTCACAAGAAGGATTGTACCGTTCACCGTCGACGATCGTTTGGTTTATCTCCTTCCAAGTCCCAATTCACAAAGCCTAGAACATTGATTCAGTTTTAGGTTATTATCAATCCAACTCAACAGAATTACTTAACTTTCCTAGACATCAACTTTTACCCATTGTTTTTCACTAAGCCTTATGGTTTTTTTTTTAACTTGACTCCTAAGTGCATCATTTCCTCATTACTTATTACACTTACTCTCCCACTTAATGACTATCACACCCACCAAACAAGTCCTTAACAATCTCATAACATCCATACTTAATTATCCCCATCATTTCCTAACCTTAAACAGGTTTTTGGTCCATACAGTGGCCTGTCCGAACTTGTGTCCGGACTTCCCAAGTTCGGACACAAGTCGAGACTCAAAACTGAAAACAGACGCCTGTCCGAACTTGTGTTCGGACTTCGGAAGTTCGGACATGGGTCGAGGAAAATTCAAAGTAGAAGCAGACGCGTCCGAACTTGTGTCCGGACTTCCAAAGGTCGGACACAAGTCGAGACTCTGAAAATTTTCACGCAACAGGGCCTGTCCGAACGTCCATGTCCGGACGGATGTTCGGACAAGGCAAAACACTCATTTTCTAAGCCTTCAAACACTTAACCAATTTTCACCAAACTTCTCCTAAACCCTCATAATGTCTCCTAACATCATTTGGTACACTTATACCCTCATACACATCCATAAAACTCATTTTCTATCTCCTTAAACACATTAAATCATTCACCAAGATTCACCTTAATCATTATACATTTTCCTTGTAATAATGCTAACACTTGTAATGCCTTCCTCTAGGTTCCTAGGTGGTGGTTCATACCTAATGTAACCACTATGCCAAATGTTTTCCTCACCACTACAACATCATCTCCCAAGCATCTTTCACTATCTCAAACTCTCTTAAGCATTTACTTAATGTTCCTTCACAACCTAAACTTCCTTCCTAGTTGTTTACCAACTTTTACCTAAGTCCTAAATACTCAAATACATTCTCTTGATTCATAAATCCTCCATGGTGATACCTAAGTCATTATAAGTCATTAAAACACCTTAACTTCACCCTTTTTCATCAAGACAACCTATAGAACATTCCTAGTACTTCCTTAGTCATTAAATTCCCTTAGAATACCCTAAACACTTAAACTCTCCTTTAAATTTTGCCATAGGTTCTCTAGTATATAATACCACCTAATACATGGTTTTTCTCCATCAAACAACCAATACCACACAAATTCTTATCACAACATTTATCACACAATTTTCACTAAAACTTCACCACATCATCATATAGTGCTTAAACTTAAAATGCTTGGCACTTAGGCCCTTAAATGACAATAATCTTAACCACTGAATTTCCACATATATTTGCCTTCAACCTGCGAATACACTCAACAAGGCTCCCATTGAAATAAAATGCTTCTTGTACTTCACCTTTATATTCTTAAACTATCTCTTTTCTCATTTTCTCCTTAGTCACAAGTTCACAAGAATAGTCATTGTTTCTCCTAGGTTTTATAGCACCTTCCCAATATAAACTCTACACTAAACTCATCATATACCTACATCTCATTTCCTTAAACAACAAAACACCTTAAGGTAAGTAATTTACCTTGTTTTCTCACAAGCTTAAAAGCTTTTCTCCTTAGGTTTTCTTTGTTCAATCTCGGTCACCAATGTGATTCTCCTTGCCAATTTTCTAACCAATATCCAATGACTCCAATGAGTACTAGATAACACATTAACCCTAAGGAACAAACCCTAGGTTTAAAAATATGTTTTAAGGTATTAATGTGATTGTTTTACCTTGGTTTCTCAAGACAAACTTGGATGTGAAGCAAGAAGGACCTCCTCTTTCCTTTGAAGAGTAGAAACAAGCTAGAACAAGGCATAAACATGGAGTCCCATGAGTATATATTTTCGGACATGTGAAGAAAATGGTGGAAACCTAGATTTTCTTACACTTTCTTTACCTTAAGAGAATGGAGATGCCAATGGAGTCTCCAAACTTGAATTTCCTCCTCTAATGGTGGTTTGACTTGGCACCAAAATGAAGCTCTTGAAGTTTTGAAAAGATAGAAAGAAGGAGCTTGAGCTAACTAAGAGGAATATGTATTTTGTTTTGGATTTGGAGCTTAAATGAGCAAGTAGTGTGCAAGAGAAGATGGAGCTTTCATGGAGTTGAGTTCTACGTGAATGGAGAAGAGAAAGAGAGCAAGAAATCGTGGGAAACAAGGGAGAATGAAGAAGTGAGGAGAGAGGTAAGTAAAATGTGATATTTATCTTAAAAGGTGAATAGTACTTTATGCTTTATAAGACTTATTTGCTTTCTCTTTACTTAGCTAGATAAGTGTGGTGAGTCACACACTTAAAAACTGGCCCCCTTTTGTAAATGAGGGTAATTAAGTCTTTGTTGACCAAATGTCTCACTTATATAGACTTATGTTATAAACTAGCTTAATTAATTCACTATTCATCAAAACAAGGCACATTGTTGTGAAATTTTTGATTTCCCATTGATATAGACCTCCAAATGTGATACTATATAGTACACATATTAATTAAAGAGTAATGATGGACATTTAGCCATTCAAAACTCATTTACAAGACAATTTTTCAAAAACGTGCTTTAAGACTCCTTAAAGCACATTTTGTGTTTTAACTTGTTTTCAAGCTTGGTTTTCTTTGGTAATTGACTTAAAATGACCATTAGGATATTACCAAGGTCTTAGAACAATATTTGGGTACTCTCCCAAATCTCTCCAAGCTTAGAGCACGTTTTTGTCAAAACTGCTCTTTTGGTGTTTCCTTATATTTTCTTTGATTAGAAATGTTTCTTAATGTTTCTAAGGCATTATTTAGCCTCCTTATATCTTAGTTTATCATTTAAACACCATATCTAAGTTTGGGGTATTTCAAGGTTGGTCATCAGGAAAACATTTCAGGAAAGATTGCTGACTCTGGGAACGAGCGTGACTACATCAAAGTTAACTCTGTTGAGGCCCATGATGCACAAAGATTTGTAGGGCAAGTCGTCCCGGACCGCCAACTAACTGCAGAATTAAGGAAGGCCCTGAAAAGGATTGAGCACATGGAAAAAGCTAGCAAGCCAGCTGGTTTCGATTACTCTTCTATGGAATCATACCCCGAGGTTAATCTCCCTCTAAAGTTGAAGCTTCCCACACTTGCTCTAAACAAGGGTTCCTCAGACCCGCAGGTCCATCTGGCGATGTTCGATAGGGAAATGTCCATCCTCAGGTTGAATGACATGCAGAAGGCCAAGGTTTTCGCCCGTTATCTCGATGAAATACCTCAACGTTGGTACTTGACTCAGAGGATGAACACCAAAACCTATGAAGAGGTTTGTGAGGCTTTCCTGCACCATTTCGAGTATGCTAAGAATCTTGAAGTCACCAGGTCCGACCTTGCCAGTACCCGGCAGGGAAACAGTGAATCAATGTCTGATTTCATCAAACGGTGGAGGATGAAGGCCGCTGCTATGCCTACAAAAATGGATGAGCAAGAACAAATTCGAATGATTATGGACAATATGTAGAGACTATACAACAACGAGCTGAGTTGCACATACTTCCCTAATTTCGACATGCTGATGGGACAGGTAAGAGTCATGGAAGAAAAGATTCACAAAGGTGAGCTGAAGCTGGGACAACCCAAAGCCCAGGGTGTGAGTATCGAGACCTTTAAGTCAGGACCGGCCAAAGCAGCTCAAGTTTCGTACCATGTGAGCACCTTACAAAAACCCAGTGCTGCAAAGCAGAGCGTCAAGGCCTCACCCCGATCCAAGAGGTTCTCTGCACCGAGACAGTTTACCGACATTTGCCGACCTCTCAGTCAAGCACTCGTGAAGCTACAAGAGCTAGACTTACTACAGCCTCTCACACCTAGTCCCGGGATCACCCAAGCCGGGGAACATCTCCATCAGTTCTGCCAGTTTCATCAACAACCGGGACACAGTACTAACGACTGCAGAGCATTGAAGCACAAGATCGAAGACCTTATCGAGCAAGGACTCCAGTTTGTTGAGTAGGCAAAAGTCTAGCAGTGTTTTGTTTACTCATTTCAATTTTGTGGGAAGTTTATCACATTTCTATTTTAATGAAGTTTAGATTTTAAAATTTCAGTTTTTCAGCTTTTTCAGTTTTTAATCACAAAAATGATAATAAAAGAAATGTGTTCGTTCACCTTGCACCTTCAACCAAATCATCTTGCTCATTAGCAAACATTTCTTAAAACTAATGTTCATGAAACGGTCATTTCTTGGCAACTGAACAAAATGACTTGTCTTTTGTTCTAAAAATATGAACATGTCCAACCAAACACCACTACTCACCCCAAAACATCCAAACAACCCACGAAGCGTGTAACACCCCTCTCCATAATCACGATATAATCCCTCACGTAGCAATAAATAAAACGTCTCGCAGCGGAAAAATAAATAACAATTACAAAACTCACACGGGTGTCACCGGCCATTACTCGCCCATGCGAGCAACGTAGCCATACCACATCCAACTTCCAAAATAAACAAACTGCTAACCGCAGTGATAACGAGAAACTCCTATACATCAAACTAAGTCCATAACCATAAACATTGACAAGTGAGCGTCTACCCAATCCTGAAAAATACATAACCTTACCATAAGACCATACACCATCTTCATTACCATACAACATCTCCAACTACCCTGTTCCTGCTCTTCAGCTCCGACAATGATCAACAACCTGAAATGGTGTAGTATCAGTGATAGACGCTGAGTATGCCGGGCCTGGACCCTAATGGTCACTTGTCATTTTAACCATCTTATTATTAGATTGGTTTCATGCTTTTCCTTTTTACAGTTATAATCAAAACTGAAGCATAAATGTATAATATACATAATCAACCATCCAAATTTTCATAAACATTAATCATCCATCCGAACCAAACATTCATAGAATATCTCAAACAACATTTGTATACCGAACGTATCGAGCAATAACAACAATATTTTGTACAATGTACAATCGTCGTAGTGTTCACCATCCACTGTCAATTTATTTTAGTTTGGCTTTCAAGCCCCGTCCATATGTACAATGTACATTCGCCGTAGCGTACAGTTCCCATAGTTAATTTACCATAGCCTTGTAGGCTCCATCCAACCATGTTTAATTAATGTCAATAGGGCGTCATGTTAGGACAACCCGATAACCTCACCATGGACAGTAGTCCCCCGTACACACAAAGGTGCTCATTTCGCCAGAGGTCCGGAGGCCCCTGACTCACTTATGTCTCGTAAGATGTCCATGTTGGGCAAAATAGTAGTTAAACTATCTTGCTAATTATGGGCAGTGAACCCAATCTTTGTAGTGCAACAAGGTCGTATCCACAGAGACTTCGCAATTATCTAATTAATTATCCAGTTTAGCAAATGTACAAAAAGGCAAATAAAAATGCATAAAATGTAAATTGGGGTTTAGCCGGAGGCAAGCTTGATTTTCAGAATTAGTACAGAAATAATAAATACAGTAAAATAAAGTAAATGGATGGAAAAAGGTATCCTAGGATAGCGGGGGAATTTCCTAAATTACTTAAACAATTTTATAATCCTGTCCCAAATATTTATTGCCTATTAGAGTTAATAATTGTCAGTTACGAACTCCTAATAATAGCCTTAGTATTTTCCTGCTCAAACCGGAGTGTAAATACCAAGATTAATTCCTTTGTGGTACTTGACTATCTCAAAATCATATATTGATAGCTACCATATAAATGCAGTATTTTGTCAGAATAAGCATTTACAATATTTGCTGAAAGGAATTAAAACAAGTTTAATAAGTGAAACAGGTGATAAATATTTATTTAAGTACAGACAATAATTATAATCTAATTTGCTCTTATTTGTCTGTTTAAGAATTAATCTTGTGGCCTTCCTAAATCATAGATAAGGACAACTCTTAATTAAATCAATAGACTTTTTACAATCAGAAAAAGTCTAAAATCATTAATTAGCTTTAAGCAAGAATTCTTTTAATAACAGCGATGGATTTTATCTGCTAATCAAGGAGATAATTTCTAACGTTTATCTCTCTTTGTGGTCTATTCTCAGATTTACAAAATCATTGAAATAAGAGAAACCGTAAATGCATAAAAATGATCAGTTATTAAGCATTTAATAATTTAGAGAGACAAAACAAATATTTATAAGCAAACTTGGTATTAATAATAAGTCTGAATTATTTAGGGTCAAACCCCATCCTAGGATACGAGTAAAATCACTCAGACATTAACAGTAATAAAAAGGAAACAGAAATAGCCATTAATTTGGAGACTGCCGGCGGAGACTGGACTGCGATTCGCTTCTGCTCCAGCTCCCTTTTCTTCTGTTCTTCTTATCGTGTTTCTGCTTCGTGGTGGAATGAAGAATAAAACTAAAATGGAGAAGTGGGAGATAAGAGGATGGAATGGATCGTGGGAGTGAGCGATGGTTTATTTACTGGATGGGATGATACGTCTACTGCTTTGGATTGTGAGGAAGGGAATTAATTTATTTGAGCAGAGGGCGTGGGTTTATATAGAGAAAGGAAGAAGAGGAAGGAAGGAGAAAGGCTGGATCACGCGTGAAGATAAGGAGGTGCCAGTTGATTGCTCAATTGATTGCTCAATTGATTGCTCTCATTTATTGCAGGGGACAGAGCGTGCAGAGTAGATGGATAAGCAGACAGTGGACGAGTTGCAGAGAGTCGGCGAGGCAAGTTGCAGACGGCGCGCGAAGAAGAAAACTGTTCGCGTCTCAGATCTGGAATTTTTACACGCGTCCGCGTGGTGTCCTCCTGCTTGTCCGCCTCGTTTGTAGGCGGTTGCATTGTGCGAGGTGTGTCTCGTCCGCCTGCTTGTCCGCCTCGTTTGTAGGCGGTTGTAATTGTTTCTTGCGCGCGCGAGTTCTTACTCACGTCCGCCTCCAAAACCGCCTCCATACCATGCGGTTGCAATATATGTTGACCTAATTTCCTTCCAACTTTGACCGGCTCTAGTTTCTTCGTTTGGACTCCGTTTTCTGAGCCGTTTGCGTCTATGCGTTCGTCTCTTCGTCTACTTACTCCAGCTTGGTTTTCCTCATGTTTAAACAATAAATTTGTGAGATAACAATAAAACATAAACTAGAGGAAAACTAACCGAAGTGGAGAAATGAGCAAGAAAAGTGCTATATTATATATGAATACACCTATAAACATGCTCATTTGGACACTTATCACACCCCCACACTATCTTTTTGCTTGTCCTCAAGCAAAACCACGTACCCAAGTAAGTAGGAAATGCTCAATACTAACAAATATTATTATGAAGGGTAGGATAAACATGATCTTTTAACTTATTGAGGAGTGTGAAAAATTAACTGCTGGTGGCATAGGTGTGCTCAGGGTAAAAATAAAATATAGAGTTTCGGGGTATGATCAAGGTACTTCAATGTTTCTTTTAGGGGACTTGAGAACTTTTACCATGGCCAACTTCTCTCAAGAATGGGCATTGAGGAGAAAACAAAAGGAAAAATAGATATGCATTTGCTTCACTTTTGCATAAGAGATGAGAAGATAATATGTAGGCATTAAGCCTTCGTATTTTAGAACACTCAACTCTCTTGTTGGTTACCAATGGTGTCTCGCAAGTCCTTTTTATTATTTTTTTTTTTTAACAGAGAAGCACCCTTAGCAATCCCTAAGAAGAAGACAGAAAGAAACCCTGAGCAATAAAAATCCAACCATTTGCAGATATTTGGTCACACCGCATAAAATGCTCCTCAAAAGTAATCAAAATTTTAAAATTTTGTTTACATTTATCCCACAATTCATAACAATATTTATTCTTAAAGAGAACAACCCACATAAAAGGGTCCATAATATTGAATTGGACAAACGCATGATAAGAGAGATTAACATTTAAGCACAAAATGTCACCGAAAAGGGCACACTCCCCCACACTTAAATTGAACAATGTCCTCATTGTTCACCAGAAAAACAAGGGAAGGTTTCAGAAGACCTTTTCGGTAAGTAGATAAAATAGAGATACACAAGATCACAAATAAACATTTAAGCACATAAACGCTCCTCTGCAGTTTTTATTTAATTAAAAGCATAATTAAAGAAACTGGTACTCCCCTGAGATTATTTTTGCTAGCGTTATAAGAGTTCCCCCACACTTGAGCTTCAGCCTCAAGTAGCGTAGCTTGGTTGCGGTGTAGCATGAATTTGTATCTGCTTAAGACACTAGAAGCAACCATACTACAAACGGGGTTAAGAGTTAGCAAAAAAAAAATTAAAAGAGCAATAAAATAAAACTTCATCCGGGTTGCCTCCCGGGAAGCTGCCCTTCTTTAACGTCTTTGGCTAGACGCCCGCTTCGTTATCCTGGATCAAAAATATAAGTAGACAATAATTCTGCCAGAAAAACGAAGTTGACAGTAATTAATAACAAACCACCTGGATCAAAACAGAACGTTACTTCGGCAAATATAATAGGAAAATGAATACTCCACAAAACCTGGTGTTTGAGGAGGTACTGCCGGTAGCGTAGTTCTAACAGGAGACCAGGTGTGATTGGCTTTGCTTCCTCAAATTGGAAGATGTAAAAATCCTTCTCTTGTTGTTGAGGCTTATGGTAATCAATGTCAGAGGGAAGTGGCTCCTTGAAATTGATTATAGCACTCTCTTCTGATGGCTCGAAGGGAGGCGGTATCTCCTCCTTCTCAAGGTTGAGGATGTGTCCACCTTCATCTTCTGGGTAGAGTACGGAGAAGGAGGGGAAATAGTAGTTGACTTCAGAGGGAGGAAATTCCATGAAGTCTAAGGAGAAACTCTCTTCTGAGGGTTGTCATCCAAGCTGATGGTTGTTTGGGTTGGATTTCTAATTCGAATAGGGGAGGAGGTGGAGAGTAGCTTATGTCCTCAGCAGGTTGTTCCTCCTCATGAACCACTTCATTAGTTGTTGAAGCGGTTGTTCCATGCGTTCGATCTGATCTAGCGTTCTTTGCTGGATCCTTTCAAACTGTGAGGTAAATTCTGCCATCATTTCCCTTAAAATGGCGTTGTCTCTCTCTATTGCAACCATAGGACAATGGGAACTTTCATGGTCTCCTCCACACTCTTGGCACACAAAGATGGGGATAGGCTTGAGAGATGACTTGTAATCCTCCAAGAGAGCTCTCAATTCAGCATTTGGGTCTGAACATTGGGGGCTTTCATGGTACTCTCCGCACCTTTGACAGACACTCCATTGATTGTAGTCCTCTGCGCCATAGGGGTAACCATACCAATCTTCTGCTTGATCGTAGTGACCATCCATCAGAATTAAGTACTAGAAAAAGAAACAAAAATTTATACACAAAAGGGTAATTACAGAAATAAAAAAAAACTAAACAGATAATAAACCAGATAGTTGGACCGAAGTCCCCGGCAACGGCGCCAAAAACTTGTTGGGCAAAATAGTAGTTAAACTATCTTGCTAATTAGGGCAGTGAACCCAATCTTTGTAGTACAACAAGGTCGTATCCACAGAGACTTCGCAATTATCTAAAATTATCCAGTTTAGCAAATGTACAAAAAGGCAAAAAAAAATAAAATGTAAATTGGGGTTTAGCCGGAGGCAAGCTTGATTTTCAGAATTAGTACAGAAATAATAAATACAGTAAAATAAAGTAAATGGATGGAAAAAGGTATCCTAGGATAGCGGGGGAATTTCCTAAATTACTTAAACAAAAATCCTGTCTCAAATATTTATTGCCTATTAGAGTTAATAATTGTCAGTTACGAACTCCTATTAATAGCCTTAGTATTTTCCTGCTCAATCCGGAGTGTAAATACCAAGATTAATTCCTTTGTGGTACTTTGACTATCTCAAAATCATATATTGATAGCTACCAAATAAATGCAGTATTTTGTCAGAATAAGCATTTAACAATATTGCTGAAAGGAATTAAAACAAGTTTAATAAGTGAAACAGGTGATAAATATTTATTTAAGTACAGACAATAATTATAATCCTAATTTGCTCTTATTTGTCTGTTTAAGAATTAATCTTGTGGCCTTCCTAAATCATAGATAAGGACAACTCTTAATTAAATCAATAGACTTTTTACAATCAGAAAAAGTCTAAAATCATTAATTAGCTTTAAGTGAGAATTCTTTTATAACAGCGATGGATTTTATCTGCTAATCAAGGAGATAATATCTAACGTTTATCTCTCTTGTGGTCTATTCTCAGATTTACAAAATCATTGAAATAAGAGAAACCGTAAATGCATAAAAATGATCAGTTTTAAGCATTTAATAATTTAGAGAGACAAAACAAATATTTATAAGCAAACTTGGTATTAATAATAAGTCTGAATTATTTAGGGTCAAACCCCATCCTAGGATACGAGTAAAATCACTCAGACATTAACAGTAATAAAAAGGAAACAGAAATAGCCATTAATTTGGAGACTGCCGGCGGAGACTGGACTGCGATTCGCTTCTGCTCCAGCTCCCTTTTCTTCTGTTCTTCTTATCGTGTTTCTGCTTCGTGGTGGAATGAAGAATAAAACTAAAATGGAGAAGTGGGAGATAAGAGGATGGAATGGATCGTGGGAGTGAGCGATGGTTTATTTACTGGATGGGATGATACGTCTACTGCTTTGGATTGTGAGGAAGGGAATTAATTTATTTGAGCAGAGGGCGTGGGTTTATATAGAGAAAGGAAGAAGAGGAAGGAAGGAGAAAGGCTGGATCACGCGTGAAGATAAGGAGGTAGTTGATTGCTCAATTGATTGCTCAATTGATTGCTCTCATTTATTGCAGGGGACAGAGCGTGCAGAGTAGATGGATAAGCAGACAGTGGACGAGTTGCAGAGAGTCGGCGAGGCAAGTTGCAGACGGCGCGCGAAGAAGAAAACTGTTCGCGTCTCAGATCTGGAATTTTTACACGCGTCCGCGTGGTGTCCTCCTGCTTGTCCGCCTCGTTTGTAGGCGGTTGCATTGTGCGAGGTGTGTCTCGTCCGCCTGCTTGTCCGCCTCGTTTGTAGGCGGTTGTAATTGTTTCTTGCGCGCGCGAGTTCTTACTCACGTCCGCCTCCAAAACCGCCTCCATACCATGCGGTTGCAATATATGTTGACCTAATTTCCTTCCAACTTTGACCGGCTCTAGTTTCTTCGTTTGGACTCCGTTTTCTGAGCCGTTTGCGCCTATGCGTTCGTCTCTTCGTCTACTTACTTCCAGCTTGGTTTTCCTCATGTTTAAACAAAATTTGTGAGATAACAATAAAACATAAACTAGAGGAAAACTAACCGAAGTGGAGAAATGAGCAAGAAAAGTGCTATATTATATATGAATACACCTATAAAACATGCTCATTTGGACACTTATCACACCCCCACACTTATCTTTTTGCTTGTCCTCAAGCAAAACCACGTACCCAAGTAAGTAAATGCTCAATACTAACAAATATTATTATGAAGGGTAGGATAGACATGATCTTTTAAACTTATTGAGGAGTGTGAAAAATTAACTGCTGGTGGCATAGTGTGCTCAGGGTAAAAATAAAATATAGAGTTTCGGGGTATGATCTAAGGTACTTCAATGTTTCTTTTAGGGGACTCTGAGAACTTTTACCATGGCCAACTTCTCTCAAGAATGGGCATTGAGGAGAAAACAAAAGGAAAAATAGAATATGCATTTGCTTCACTTTTGCATAAGAGATGAGAAGATAATATGTAGGCATTAAGCCTTCGTATTTAGAACACTCAACTCTCTTGTTGGTTACCAATGGTGTCTCGCAAGTCCCTTATTTATATTTTTTCTTTTTAACAGAGAAGCACCCTTAGCAATCCCTAAGAAGAAGACAAAGAACCCCTGAGCAAAAAATCCAACCATTTCAGATCATTTGGTCACACCGCATATAAAATGCTCCTCAAAAGTAATCAAAATTTTAAAATTTTGTACATTTATACCATTTATCCCACAATTCATAACAATATTTATTCTTAAAGAGAACAACCACATAAAAGGGTCCATGATATTTGAATTGGACAAACGCATGATAAGGAGAGAGATTAAACATTTAAGCACAAAATGTCACCGAAAAGGGCACACTCCCCCACACTTAAATTGAACAATGTCCTCATTGTTCACCAGAAAAACAAGGGAAGGTTTCAGAAGACCTTTTCGGTAAGTAGATAAAATAGAGATATCACAAAGATCACAATAAACATTTAAGCACATAAACGCTCCTCTGCAGTTTTATTTAATTAAAAGCATAATTAAAGAAACTGGTACTCCCCTGAGATTATTTTTGCTAGCGTTATAAGAGTTCCCCCACACTTGAGCTTCAGCCTCAAGTAGCGTAGCTTGGTTGCGGTGTAGACATGAATTTGTATCTGCTTAAGACACTAGAAGCAACCATACTACAAACGGGGTTAAGAGTTAGCAAAAATAAAATTAAAAGAGCAATAAAATAAAACTTCATCCGGGTTGCCTCCCGGGAAGCTGCCCTTCTTTAACGTCTTTGGCTAGACGCCCGCTTCGTTATCCTGGATCAAAAATATAAGTAGACAATAATTCTGCCAGAAAAACGAAGTTGACAGTAATTAATAACAAACCACCTGGATCAAAACAGAACGTTACTTCGGCAAATATAATAGGAAAATGAATACTCCACAAAACCTGGTGTTTGAGGAGGTACTGCCGGTAGCGTAGTTCTAACAGGAGACCAGGTGTGATTGGCTTTGCTTCCTCAAATTGGAAGATGTAAAAATCCTTCTCTTGTTGTTGAGGCTTATGGTAATCAATGTCAGAGGGAAGTGGCTCCTTGAAATTGATTATAGCACTCTCTTCTGATGGCTCGAAGGGAGGCGGTATCTCCTCCTTCTCAAGGTTGAGGATGTGTCCACCTTCATCTTCTGGGTGGTAGAGTACGGAGAAGGAGGGGAAATAGTAGTTGACTTCAGAGGGAGGAAATTCCATGAAGTCTAAGGAGAAACTCTCTTCTGAGAGGTTGTCTTCATAATCAAGCTGATGGTTGTTTGGTGTTGGATTTTCTAATTCGAATAGGGGAGGAGGTGGAGAGTAGCTTATGTCCTTAGCAGGTTGTTCCTCCTCATGAACCACTTCATTTAGTTGTTGAAGCGGTTGTTCCATGCGTTCGATCTGATCTAGCGTTCTTGCTGGATCCTTTCAAACTGTGAGGTAAATTCTGCCATCATTTCCCTTAAAATGGCGTTGTCTTCTCTATTGCAACCATAGGACAATGGGAACTTTCATGGTCTCCTCCACACTCTTGGCACACAAAGATGGGATAGGCTTGAGAGATGACTTGTAATCCTCCAAGAGAGCTCTCAATTCAGCATTTGGGTCTGAACATTGGGGGCTTTCATGGTACTCTCCGCACCTTTGACAGACACTCCATTGATTGTAGTCCTCTGCGCCATAGGGGTAACCATACCAATCTTCTGCTTGATCGTAGTGACCATCCATCAGAATTAAGTACTAGAAAAAGAAACAAAAATTTATACACAAAAGGGTAATTACAGAAATAAAAGAAAAACTAAACAGATAATAAACCAGATAGTTGGACCGAAGTCCCCGGCAACGGCGCCAAAAACTTGTTGGGCAAAATAGTAGTTAAACTATCTTGCTAATTATGGGCAGTGAACCCAATCTTTGTAGTGCAACAAGGTCGTATCCACAGAGACTTCGCAATTATCTAATTAATTATCCAGTTTAGCAAATGTACAAAAAGGCAAATAAAATGCATAAAATGTAAATTGGGGTTTAGCCGGAGGCAAGCTTGATTTTCAGAATTAGTACAGAAATAATAAATACAGTAAAATAAAGTAAATGGATGGAAAAAGGTATCCTAGGATAGCGGGGGAATTTCCTAAATTACTTAAACAATTTTATAATCCTGTCCAAATATTTATTGCCTATTAGAGTTAATAATTGTCAGTTACGAACTCCTATTAATAGCCTTAGTATTTTCCTGCTCAATCCGGAGTGTAAATACCAAGATTAATTCCTTTGTGGTACTTGACTATCTCAAAATCATATATTGATAGCTACCATATAAATGCAGTATTTTGTCAGAATAAGCATTTATCAATATTGCTGAAAGGAATTAAAACAAGTTTAATAAGTGAAACAGGTGATAAATATTTATTTAAGTACAGACAATAATTATAATCTTAATTTGCTCTTATTTGTCTGTTTAAGAATTAATCTTGTGGCCTTCCTAAATCATAGATAAGGACAACTCTTAATTAAATCAATAGACTTTTTACAATCAGAAAAAGTCTAAAATCATTAATTAGCTTTAAGAGAATTCTTTTAATAACAGCGATGGATTTTATCTGCTAATCAAGGAGATAATTTCTAACGTTTATCTCTCTTTGTGGTCTATTCTCAGATTTACAAAATCATTGAAATAAGAGAAACCGTAAATGCATAAAAATGATCAGTTATTAAGCATTTAATAATTTAGAGAGACAAAACAAATATTTATAAGCAAACTTGGTATTTAATAATAAGTCTGAATTATTTAGGGTCAAACCCCACCCTAGGATACGAGTAAAATCACTCAGACATTAACAGTAATAAAAAGGAAACAGAAATAGCCATTAATTTGGAGACTGCCGGCGGAGACTGGACTGCGATTCGCTTCTGCTCCAGCTCCCTTTTCTTCTGTTCTTCTTATCGTGTTTCTGCTTCGTGGTGGAATGAAGAATAAAACTAAAATGGAGAAGTGGGAGATAAGAGGATGGAATGGATCGTGGGAGTGAGCGATGGTTTATTTACTGGATGGGATGATACGTCTACTGCTTTGGATTGTGAGGAAGGGAATTAATTTATTTGAGCAGAGGGCGTGGGTTTATATAGAGAAAGGAAGAAGAGGAAGGAAGGAGAAAGGCTGGATCACGCGTGAAGATAAGGAGGTGCTAGTTGATTGCTCATTGATTGCTCAATTGATTGCTCTCATTTATTGCAGGGGACAGAGCGTTGTGATAAGCCTCAGACTTATCATATTATAATAGTATAGTTATAAGAATAGTAGTCGAAATTTGGATTTAATAACCATTATTTACGTTTTATTATATATAAAATGATTTTTATTGTTCGGACTTATTTTGGTATGTTTCATATGTTTTGTTGCAAGAAAATAAGTCCCTGAAGCAAAGTTCAAGATATTGCCGAATAAAGAGCCGGACTACAACTCACGGCAATCAGAGAAATGAAGTGCCGGGTATAAAGCCGGATGACTCCTATCCGGCATGTACCTGTTTTCCGACTAACAACGGTTGCACTGACCGTTAGAGCATTTATGCCGGAGATAGTGCCGGGTATTTCCATCCGGCATATTGAAGAATCATATCTCCTCGTCAGCAGACAGCAGTTATTTTCCACGTGACAAATATAGCTGCCGGGCATGATGCCGGTTCTATTCTGCCCGGCATTTGCAACGTTTCGCCAGAGCAGTTATGTCCGTTAAACGGTTACCCGCGTTTTTTACACGTGGTGCCGGATCGACGCAACCCGGCATGGTATCCGGCACGTGGGAAAATGTTGCCTATAAGAAGAGCGAGAGTCTTCATGCAAAGGGTACATTACACAGAGGATAGAAACGCTCCAATTCATATTGAAGTCTCGTCATCCATCCAATTGTGGTGTCATCTTCTACCAAGGAGTTTTACTTGATCCACCATCTTCGAGAAGACAAAATCATCGGGTTGAGGCTATGATTCTTCCTTTCCTTTTGTAATTCTCTTCTGGTTGTATGGTGTGTTGGGTAGAATTCCTTGTATTCTAGTTAGAGATGTAGTCTTGTAAAACTATGATCATTCAATATAATTCCTACAAGTTTTTCTAAGAATTTGGTTCATCTAGGATAGAATAGGAAAGCTACTTATTCTTCCTCTTCTAAGTTCTGCTTAAGGTTCAAAAGACAAGAGTGGAATTGGTTAAAGATTCTTAGTAATCTTCCACCGTTGTTAAATGCATAAGTGTAGATGACAACATCGAAAGAATTGAATTTCCTTATCCATTTTCATTATCTCAGTCGAAACTGACGAGAGATTGTTGGTTTCGGAATTGGGTAATGAGTCCCTGTTTTCGGAGTTCGAGACTGGGATAAAAGTCGCATTTTTGGTCTTGCCGGATCTCGTGCCGGGTTGGATAAGTCCGGCATGTTCAAAGTCCTTGCATATGCCGGGTATTATTGGTCCGGCAACGAGTCCGGCGTGTTCAAATGTTCGGGTTAATTCAGAAACTTGAACTATCTTTGAATGATCTTGTTTGCATAATAGGATGGTTATATTCCTAACTAGGATAATTCCATTGTAAATATCACTTAGGGTGGTTAGTTTTATTAGAATTAGAAATTTATCTCATTTCCCCCCTTTTACTTAGTAATTACCAAGGCTAGGACTAATTTTCTATACAAGTCCCTAGGGTTCGACTTGCTTGGTCTTAATATGCTTCCCTGCTTTTGAGGGTTTTTGGTTTGCTACCCGTACTTATTGAGTAGGTTCTTTCTCTTTATTTTTATGCCGTGCAGTGCCGGGTAACTTGTACCCGGCATCTTCTTGGTTTTTCTTATGTTTAGTTCGACCTTTTGTACATTAATTATTCAGTAAATACCTACCAAAAGTTCTCTTAGCAAAATGGCGCCGTTGCCGGGGACTTGGAATTAGTCCAAGTCCTTAACCTGGTAATTGCCATATTATTCTTCATTCTTTGATTTAATCTGTTGTTTTTCAATTGAAAAGAATGTGCCGGACTTAATGCCGGACGTGTTGTACCCGGCATAATCAGAGGAAGTCTGAAGCCGGATATGATTTGTCCGGCATGCCGCCCGGCTCGTTCAATTTATGCTATACATTTACTCCTCTTACAATTGTCTCACCCTTTGTTCAACTTTGTGCTCAGGATGCCTAATAGCATTTGGGTCGCAAAATTGCAGAGTGATGAGTCAGCCCTTTTCCATTTCCTGCATATTTATGTGGTTAATGATCTCTACCCCCGTGAAGGGGTAGAAATATTCATCAAGAGGAGGAAAATGAGGCCTGCCCTCCCATCACCGCCTTAGGACTACTGCCCGCATGAGTGTGATGCCCGTGGATGAACTTAGGCGAAGATACCCTAATATGGGTATCTTTACTAATAGGATTCACCAAAGGCCCCCCTCATATGCAATATTCACTAGTAGAATCAGGCGTGCTAGGTTTAGGGTTATATACTAGTTGTCTACCTTAGTATTTTCTTTATTTTTAGTTACTTTATATTTTATGTGTTATGTACTCTCTAGTATGTTTTTATATGTTCTTAGCATGTGTACTATGTAATGAACAATATTATCTATCTTTTAATAAAATACTAGTTACATGTAGTATCTAAATCACATTTCCCCTTATTTTTCTGTAGGTACATTCTTTTTTTATACGTGAATGCCACTTACAAGATCACATAGTCTCCCTGGATCCATCCTCGATTACAATCCAGAAATAGAAAGACATTCCATCACCTACGAAGGCAGCACAGAAATCACCATACCATGGCTGACATACCGGCAACCGTCAGGAACATCAACCGGCCTTCAAACCAAGGTCAACAACCTGCCATAGTCCTTCTGACCGCTGAACAAGAAACTAAATTGTTAGAAGTCTTAGGAGATCATAAGAGAGCAATAGGTTGGTGTCTAGCTGATCTAAAAGGCATTGATCCTAGTTTTTGCACTCATCGTATATTTATGGAAGATAACCATAAATCGATTAGGCAAGGGCAGAGGAGATTAAACCCAAATTTAAAAGAAGTTGTGAAAAAGGAGGTGTTGAAATTGTTAGATGCAGGTATCATCTATCCAATTTCCGATAGCCCTTGGGTGAGTCCTGTCCAAGTGGTTCCCAAAAAGGGAGGTATAGTGGCCGTCCCTAATGAAAAAGGAGAATTAATCCCTCAGAGACAAACTACTGGCTGGAGAATGTGCATAGATTATAGAAGATTAAATGCAGCCACTAGGAAGGATTATTTTCCTTTACCATTTATAGATCAAATGTTAGAAAGGTTGGCAGGTCAAGAATTTTACTGTTTCCTAGATGGATACTCAGGCTATTTCCAAATTCCAATTGCGCCAGAGGATCAGGAAAAGACCACCTTTACCTGTCCTTATGGTACCTTTGCTTATAATCGTATGCCATTTGGACTTTGCAATGCTCCTGCCACTTTCCAACGCTGCATGCAAGCCATATTTGCTGATTTTATTGAAAAAAGTATCGAAGTATTTATGGATGATTTTAGCGTATATGGCTCCACCTTTGACAATTGTTTGCAGCAGCTTGATTTGATTTTAGACAGATGTGAAGATACAAATTTAGTTTTGAATTGGGAAAAATGCCACTTCATGGTGAAGGAGGGCATTGTGTTGGGGCACAAAGTGTCAAAAGCCGGTATTGAAGTAGACCGGGCCAAGGTCGAAATCATAGAGAAACTTCCACCTCCTACTACCGTCAAAGAGGTTCGAGCATTCTTAGGCCACGCCGGGTTCTACCGACGGTTCATCGCTGACTTCTCGAAGATCGCCAAACCTTTAAGTGATTTATTGGGCAAGGATACAAAATTGATTCACTAAGGAGTGTTTGGAAGCATTTGAAGTCATCAGGAGAAGTTAATTTCAGCCCTGTAGTCGTCTCCCCCGATTGGTCTCTTCCCTTCGAGATCATGTGCGATGCAAGCGACTACGTGTGGGGGCTGCATTATGTCAGAAAAAGGATAAGGTATTGCGAATAATCACGTATGCAAGCAAGACCCTTGTTGATGCACAAAAAAATTACACAACTACAGAAAAGGAGCTTCTTGCAGTCGTCTTCGCCCTAGACAAATTTCGATCTTATTATGGGGGAGTGAAGTCATTGTGCATACGGATCATTCTGCCCTGAAGTACCTTTTTACCAAGGCAGAAGCCAAGCCTAGGCTGTTACGCTGGATTCTTCTGCTACAAGAATTCGATGTATTGGTTGTTGATAAAAAGGGTTGTCTCACAACGGTGTCGCCGATCACCTCTCCCGTATTGAAAGACCGTACGATGGGATCCCCATATTTTCCGGACGAAATGGTGTTCAGTGTCCAGCAGTTCAACAAAGAGAAGTCTGACTCTCACAATGACAATGAAATGACATAACTTTAAAGAACTAATTGCATTGTGTGAAGCCTTGCAGCTACGATCTCAGGAGCCATGGTATGCGGACATGGCCAATTACTTAGCCTCAGGAATCTTACCTCATGGGCTTCCCTCTCAGCAGAAGAAGAGATTCTTGTCTCAAGTAAGCATTTCTCTGGGATGATCCATACCTATTCAGGTTTTGTGCCGATGGGATCATCCGGAGATGCATTCCAGAACATGAAGTGATGCTTATGAGTAAGAATCAAGTTGTTAGGAAAGGAACATCTCATCACCATTCTAAAGTTATTTGTTTTGTGCACAAGTAGTTACTCTTTCTTATTTAATTTGCTCGGGACTAGCAAAAGGTAAGTGTAGGGCTTTGAAAGCTCAGACTTATCATATATAATAGTTATATTATAAGAATAGTAGTCGAAATTTGGATTTAAACCCATTATTTCGTTTATAATATTAAAATGATTTTTATTTCGGACTTATTTGGTATGTTTCATATGTTTGTTGCAAGAAAATAAGTCCCTGAAGCAAAGTTCAAGATATTGCCGAATAAAGAGCCGGACTACAACTCACGGCAATCAGAGAAATGAAGTGCGGGTATAAAGCCGGATGACTCCTATCCGGCATGTACCTGTTTTCCCGACTAACAACGGTTGCACTGACCGTTAGAGCATTTTGCGGAGATAGTGCCGGGTATTTCCATCCGGCATTGAAGAATCATATCTCCTCGTCAGCAGACAGCAGTTATTTTCCACGTGACAAATATAGCTGCCGGGCATGATGCCGGTTCTATCTGCCCGGCATTTGCAACTTTCGCCAGAGCAGTTATGTCCGTTAAACGGTTACCCGCGTTTTTTACACGTGGTGCCGGATCGACGCAACCCGGCATGGTATCCGGCACGTGGGAAAATGTGCCTATAAGAAGAGCGAGAGTCTTCATGCAAAGGGACATTACAGAGGATAGAAACGCTCCAATTCATATTGAAGTCTCGTCATCCATTCCAATTGTGGTGTCATCTTCTACCAAGGAGTTTTACTTGATCCACCATCTCGAGAAGACAAAATCATCGGGTTGAGGCTATGATTCTTCCTTTCCTTTTGTAATTTCTTCTGGTTGTATGGTGTTGGTGGGTAGAATTCCTTGTATTCTAGTTAGAGATGTAGTCCTCTTGTAAAACTATGATCATTCAATATAATTCCTACAAGTTTTTCTAAGAATTTGGTCTTCATCTAGGATAGAATAGGAAAGCTACTTATTCCTTCCTCTTCTAAGTTCTGCTTAAGGTTCAAAAGACAAGAGTGGAATTGGTTAAAGATTCTTAGTAATCTTCCACCGTTGTTAAATGCATAAGTGTAGATGACAACATCGAAAGAATTGAATTTCCTTATTTTCATTATCTCAGTCGAAACGGAGAGAGATTGTTGTTTCGGAATTGGGTAATGAGTCCCTGTTTTCGGAGTTCGAGACTGGGATAAAAAGTCGCATTTTTGGTCTTGGATCTCGTGCCGGGTTGGATAAGTCCGGCATGTTCAAAGTCCTTGCATATGCCGGGTATTATTGGTCCGGCAACGCGTCCGGCGTGTTCAAATGTTCGGGTTAATTCAGAAACTTGACTATCTTTGAATGATCTTGTTTGCATAATAGGATGGTTATATTCCTAACTAGGGATAATCCATTGTAAATATCACTTAGGGTGGTTAGTTTTTATTAGAATTAGAATTTATCTCATTTCCCCCTTTTACTTAGTAATTACCAAGGCTAGGACTAATTTCTATACAGTCCCTAGGTTCGACTTGCCTTGGTCTTAATATGCTTCCCTGCTACTTTTGGACCGGGTTTTTGGTTTGCTACCCGTACTTATTGAGTAGGTTCTTTCTCTTTATTTTTATGCCGTGCAGAGTGCCGGGTAACTTGTACCCGGCATCTTCTTGGTTTTTCTTATGTTTAGTTCGACCTTTTGTACATTAATTATTCAGTAAATACCTACCAAAAGTTCTCTTAGCAAAATGGCGCCGTTGCCGGGGACTTGGAATTAGTCCAAGTCCTTAACCTGGTAATTGCCATATTATTCTTTCATTCTTTGATTTAATCTGTTGTTTTTTAATTGAAAAGAATGTGCCGGACTTAATGCCGGACGTGTTGTACCCGGCATAATCAGAGGAAGTCTGAAGCCGGATATGATTTGTCCGGCATGCCGCCCGGCTCGTTCAATTTATGCTATCTACATTTACTCCTCTTACAATTGTCTCACCCTTTGTTCAACTTTGTGCTCAGGATGCCTAATAGCATTTGGGTCGCAAAATTGCAGAGTGATGAGTCAGCCCTTTTCCATTTCCTGCATATTTATGTGGTTAATGATCTCTACCCCCGTGAAGGGGTAGAAATATTCATCAAGAGGAGGAAAATGAGGCCTGCCCTCGCCCATCACCGCCTTAGGACTACTGCCCGCATGAGTGTGATGCCCGTGGATGAACTTAGGCGAAGATACCCTAATATGGGTATCTTTACTAATAGGATTCACCAAAGGCCCCCCTCATATGCAATATTCACTAGTAGAATCAGGCGTGCTAGGTTTAGGGTTATATACTAGTTGTCTACCTTAGTATTTTCTTTATTTTTAGTTACTTTATATTTTATGTGTTATGTACTCTCTAGTATGTTTTTATATGTTCTTAGCATGTGTACTATGTAATGAACAATATTATCTATCTTTTAATAATAATACTAGTTACATGTAGTATCTAAATCACATTTCCCCTTATTTTTCTGTAGGTACATTCATTTTTTATACGTGAATGCCACTTACAAGATCACATAGTCTCCCTGGATCCATCCTCGATTACAATCCAGAAATAGAAAAGACATTCCATCACCTACGAAGGCAGCACAGAAATCACCATACCATGGCTGACATACCGGCAACCGTCAGGAACATCAACCGGCCTTCAAACCAAGGTCAACAACCTGCCATAGTCCTTCCCGCTCTTTCCCAAGCAGATTATGAGGAATGGCAGAAATTAAAGCCTTACCATCAAATCCGTTGTGTGAAAGAGTTAGGAATGTTCGATGGAACTAATCCTGACGAGGCCTTACTCCACATTACAAAATTCCTCCAGCACGTAAATAGCCTTACCTCCAAAGATACAGTTCTCGAATATGCTAGACTCTCCCTATTTCCTCATAGCCTCACAGGGAAGGCAAGCAAGTGGTACCATAGCATAACCCCACAAACTATTCACACATGGGATGACATGGCCACAAAATTCCATGACAAATTCTTACCCCCAAGCCGAACCTTAGAGATGATTGCTGAGATTTATAACTTCAGGCAACCAGGCTCAGAGAACATCGGCGAAACGTGGGATAGATTCAAAGGTTTGCTTCTGACTTGCCCCCATCATGGTCTCACCAAGGAGCAACTCTCCCAATTATTCTACAAAGGATTGGTGAACCAATGTAAGACCATGGTACTCTCGTCCCTTGGTGCTGATATCCTGAAGAAACCCGGAGAGCAGTTTCTTAATGGGATTGAATCCCTTTGTGAAGAAATAAGGGATTGGGCTACCGGTGGTTCCAGAAGCACCCCAGGTCTGTATCAAGTAGGAGGAAGCGACAGCAAAATCGAGCAACTATTGAAGAGTCATGAACAGTTAATGGAGAGTAACGCTCAGCAGTCCACTAAAGTTAGTGCTTTGCAGAAAGTAGTGGAGCAATTGGCCATGAGTTCTCTTCCCCAGCATGCAAAAGTGGTAAATTCAAGACAACCTCAGGTATCGCACCCCTCTGTGTTTCCTTTACCTTCTGATGTGTTTTGTTCACAGTGTGGAGGACCACACGATTTCGAACAGTGCCCTGAGTTGCAGGAATTAAAAGCATCTGAGGAAGTGAATTATGTCAACAACAACCAAGGATTCAGGCAACCTTGGCAGAGAAATTTCCAAAATTCTCCAAACTCCCAGAACCAAACCGGATTTCAAGGAAATCCAAGGCAATTCCAGCAACCAACATATGGTGGTAGACCACCCCAACATTCATCCAATCATGAAGCCGAGATGGCCGAGATGCGTGACTTAATGAAGGCGCTGATGAACAAGTCACGAGATACACAGAAGATATTACAGCTCTTCGGAAAGATCAGAAGTCACTACACTCTCAGATCCAGCAAATGCTTACGCAAGAGGCCACCCGGCCAATTACCTTCACAGACTCAAATAAACCCAAGGGAGCACGCAAAATCAGTTACCCTTGGAAGTAACGATTTAAGCGCAGTCACTCTCAGAAGCGGAAGAGAGGTTGGTATGGATCAAAGAAAAGAAAAAGAAAAGCAAAGTGATCCTATCGACTTGGAGGAGATCTCCACGAGGTACAATCTCAGGAGACACAGGCTCCTACCTCCTTCTCTCCCTCTTCTACTTCTACTCCTCCCAATAAAAATCAAATTTCTACTGAAAAACTGCCGTTTCCAAATAGGCTTAAGAAAAGCATTTAGAGACGAGCAGTTCAAAAGTTTTTGGGTATCTTTAAGCGTTTAACTATTGATATCCCTCTGATTGATGCATTAAAGCAAATGCCCACTTATGCCAAGTTCCTGAAGGAATTAATCAACAATAAAAGACAGATGGAGGATGTTGAGATGATTAGTTTGACCGAGGAGTGCTCCGCAGCATTGCTACGAGCCTTACCGCCCAAACAAAAAGACCCCGGACTACCAATTGTACCATGCTACATTGGAGACATTGATTGCGGCCATGGTCTGTGTGACCTTGGGGCCAGCATCAATATCATGCCATACTCAATTTTCACCAGGATTCATGGCAGTCAATTAAAGCCAGTTTCCTTCTCCCTACAATTGGCTGATAGATCCTCAATAAAGCCGATGGGAATGGTTGAAAATTTGGTAGTTGGAGTCGACAATTTCATCTTTCCCGCCGACTTCGTGGTTCTAGACATTGATGAAGATACCGAAGTCCCCCTAATCCTTGGAAGACCCTTCCTAAGTACCGCACGCGCAATCATTGATGTTCAGGAGGGCAAAGTCATCTTCCGAGTTGGGGATGAAAAGATCGAGTTCGATATGGCAAAAATGGTAAGAAAAGTGTAAATGCTCATACGGTTTGCTGTGTCGGTCTTATGGCAGATAATGGTGAGAATGAATTCCAAGATGATGAAGAAAATTCTCCATTCCCTCAATCGAAGTACATGAATTAGAGGCATTGGAGCAAATCTTGGTTTCATCAATTGAAGAGTCCCCCACAAAGGAAGTCAAGGTGATTGTTGATCAACTCAATTGCGGTATTCGGAAAAATACCAACAATGGTTATCGACCACCATTGGAGAGCCTAGAACGTTCACCATTTAAAGCTATTCCATCAATCGAACAACCTCCCGAAGTAGATCTCAAAGCACTTCCATCTCATCTCAAATATGCCTTCCTGGCAGGTAACAATTCTCTCCCTGTTATCATTTCCTCACTTCTGACCGCTGAACAAGAAACTAAATTGTTAGAAGTCTTAGGAGATCATAAGAGCAATAGGTTGGTGTCTAGCTGATCTAAAAGGCATTGATCCTAGTTTTTGCACTCATCGTATATTTATGGAAGATAACCATAAATCGATTAGGCAAGGGCAGAGGAGATTAAACCCAAATTTAAAAGAAGTTGTGAAAAAGGAGGTGTTGAAATTGTTAGATGCAGGTATCATCTATCCAATTTCCGATAGCCCTTGGGTGAGTCCTGTCCAAGTGGTTCCCAAAAAGGGAGGTATAGTGGCCGTCCCTAATGAAAAGGAGAATTAATCCTCAGAGACAAACACTACTGGCTGGAGAATGTGCATATTATAGAAGATTAAATGCAGCCACTAGAAGGATTATTTTCCTTTGCCATTTATAGATCAAATGTTAGAAAGATTGGCAGGTCAGGAATTTTATTGTTTCTTAGATGGCTACTCAGGCTATTTTCAAATTCCAATTGCGCCAGAGGATCAGGAAAAGACTACTTTTACCTGTCCTTATGGTACATTTGCTTATAATCGTATGCCATTTGGACTTTGCAATGCTCCTGCCACTTTCCAACGCTGCATGCAAGCCATATTTGCTGATTTCATTGAAAAAAGTATCGAAGTATTTATGGATGATTTTAGCGTATATGGCTCTACCTTTGACAATTGTTTGCAGCAGCTTGATTTGATTTTAGACAGATGTGAAGATACAAATTTAGTTTTGAATTGGGAAAAATGCCACTTCATGGTGAAAGAGGGCATTGTGTTGGGGCACAAAGTGTCAAAAGCTGGTATTGAAGTAGACCGGGCCAAGGTCGAAATCATAGAGAAACTTCCACCTCCTACTACCGTCAAAGAGGTTCGAGCATTTTTAGGCCACGCCGGGTTCTACCGACGGTTCATCGCTGACTTCTCGAAGATCGCCAAACCTTTAAGTGATTTATTGGGCAAGGATACAAAATTTGATTTCACTAAGGAGTGTTTGGAAGCATTTGAAGTCATCAAGGAGAAGTTAATTTCAGCCCCTGTAGTCGTCTCCCCCGATTGGTCTCTTCCCTTCGAGATCATGTGCGATGCAAGCGACTACGCTGTGGGGGCTGCATTATGTCAGAAAAAGGATAAGGTATTGCGAATAATCACGTATGCAAGCAAGACCCTTGTTGATGCACAAAAAATTACACAACTACAGAAAAGGAGCTTCTTGCAGTCGTCTTCGCCCTAGACAAATTTCGATCTTATTTATGGGGGAGTGAAGTCATTGTGCATACGGATCATTCTGCCCTGAAGTACCTCTTTACCAAGGCAGAAGCCAAGCCTAGGCTGTTACGCTGGATTCTTCTGCTACAAGAATTCGATGTATTGGTTGTTGATAAAAAGGGTTGTCTCAACGGTGTCGCCGATCACCTCTCCCGTATTGAAAGACCGTACGATGGGATCCCCATCCGGGAATATTTTCCGGACGAAATGGTGTTCAGTGTCCAGCAGTTCAACAATGAGAAGTCTGACTCTCACAATGACAATGAAAATGACAATAACTTTAAAGAACTAATTGCATTGTGTGAAGCCTTGCAGCTACGATCTCAGGAGCCATGGTATGCGGACATGGCCAATTACTTAGCCTCAGGAATCTTACCTCATGGGCTTCCCTCTCAGCAGAAGAAGAGATTCTTGTCTCAAGTGAAGCATTTCTTCTGGGATGATCCATACCTATTCAGGGTTTGTGCCGATGGGATCATCCGGAGATGCATTCCAGAACATGAAGTCACATCTGTTCTCCAATTCTGTCACTCTAAAGAAGCCGGAGGACATCATGGGTCCACTCGAACTGCGGCGAAGGTCTTGGAATCAGGGCTATATTGGCCAACCCTACATAAAGATTCTCACAAATTTGTTTCTCAATGCGACAGTTGTCAAAGAATGGGAAACATCTCCAGGCGTCATGAAATGCCGCTAACCAATATCCTGGAGGTGGAATTATTTGATGTGTGGGGCATAGATTTCATGGGTCCCATTCCCCTCATCACAAGGCCATCAGTACATACTAGTCGCAGTTGACTATGTTTCCAAATGGGTTGAAGCCATTCCATGCTCATCTGCAGATGCCAAAACCGTGCTGAAATTTTTAAAGAAAATCTTCACCAGGTTCGGCGTTCCACGGGCTATCATTTCTGATGGCGGTTCTCACTTCTGCAACCGCCAATTTGATAACCTCTTAACGAAGTATGGAGTCCACCATAAGGTTACCCTTCCTTACCATCCACAAGCTAATGGACAGACCGAAGTCTCCAACCGAGAATTGAAATGGATCTTACAGAAAACGGTCCGTTCCTCTCGCAAGGATTGGTCCCCTAAACTCGATGATGCTTTATGGGCATACAGAACTGCCTTTAAAACTCCTATCGGGACCACACCATTCCGCCTGGTATATGGAAAGCTTGTCACTTACCCGTAGAGCTTGAGCATAAAGCCTACTGGGCCCTCAAGGCACTCAACTTTGACCTAAAGGAAGCAGGTATCAAACGGAACTTCCAGTTATCAGAGTTAGAAGAATTACGTCACCATGCTTTTGAGAATGCCCTTCTCTATAAGGAACGCACGAAACGGATTCATGATCAAGGCATTCTTCCCCGAGATTTCCGAATCGGTGATCAAGTCCTTCTCTATAATTCACGACTCCGAATTTTTCCAGGAAGTTGAAGTCCCGTTGGGCTGGGCCCTTCACTATTACTTCGATGACTACGTTTGGCACATTCGAGCTTGAAAATTCAAAAGGCGAACGATTCAAGGTCAATGGTTCCAGGTTAAAGAAGTATTTGAGTAGTCCTCCAGAACAATCAGTTTCCACCTGCCATATGTTCCAGGATTCCGTTCCAGTGAGACGGCACCGCCAAAGCCAAGTGTAGGGCACCTTCACCTATCAGGGGAGTCTCTCTCTCCTTCTTTTCTATAAAATAGTTTATATTTCGTTTTTCTAAAAAAAAAAAAAAAAAAAAAAAAAACAAACAACCCGGGGACAGTGTTCCTGCCTAGTGGGGCAGGGGACCCCCCCTTAAAAAAATTATTATTAAAAAAAAAAAAAAACACGTTTATAGCATGTCTAGTTTATACAATATAATAAGTTTTAAGTTTATTAACCTTCTACTCAGCTTTTTGTATGTCTTTGACTAAGTTGACATTAGGGAAGGCTAAATATTTGTTCTCTCAAGAGGTAAGCTTTCTAATGACCTTTAGATATTACTTTCTCTCTTCATGATTCTTTCTGTTAACATGAGTATATGACCTTACTTCTATTTTGCCTTTGATCTACTTTTGGGTGATATATCTTTCCTTCCTTTTCAAAATAGTTCAAATCTTATGGGTGAAAATCTTAGAAAAGGGTGATGAAAAAAAGAAAAAGAAGCTTCGGAAAAAAGAAAAAAAAAGAGAAGAAAACCTCTTCCAAAATATATATGAAGCATTGTGAGGTTGCAAGATTGCCTCAGAAAACAAACGAGAGTTTTTCCTTTTGTTTTCTCCTAAATTCCCCGTTCTTTAAATGAAAAAACAATCATGGTTAGATTCAGAAACCCTTGAAAAATAGGGCTGAATAATAATAAAAAAAACCATGATGAGAGTCTTGGCCACATTCAGAAACTCTTGAAAAATAGAGCTGAATGTTGGAAACCGGAAGAAGGAGAGATGCAAAAACCCCTTATACAAAATAGCCCATGAGTTCTTGTTCCATTTTTGAGATTGAATGTTTTTACTACTTACCCACTTGTATATTATTGATAGAATACGAAAGATTAAGTGATGCTTATGAGTAAGAATCAAGTTGTTAGGAAAGGAACATCTCATCCATTCTAAAGTTTATTTGTTTTGTGCACAAGTAGTTACTCTTTCTTAATTTAAATTTGCTCGAGGACTAGCAAAAGGTAAGTGTAGGGCTTTGATAAGCCTCAGACTTATCATATTATAATAGTTATAGTTATAAGAATAGTAGTCGAAATTTGGATTTAATAACCATTATTTACGTTTTATTATATATAAATGATTTTTATTGTTCGGACTTATTTTGGTATGTTTCATATGTTTTGTTGCAAGAAAAAAGTCCCTGAAGCAAAGTTCAAGATATTGCCGGATAAAGAGCCGGACTACAACTCACGGCAATCAGAGAAATGAAGTGCCGGGTATAAAGCCGGATGACTCCTATCCGGCATGTACCTGTTTTCCGACTAACAACGGTTGCACTGACCGTTAGAGCATTTATGCCGGAGATAGTGCCGGGTATTTCCATCCGGCATATTGAAGAATCGTATCTCCTCGTCAAGACAGCAGCTATTTTCCACGTGACAAATATAGTTGCCGGGCATGATGCCGGATCTATTCTGCCCGGCATTTGCAACGTTTCGCCAGAGCAGTTATGTCCGTTAAACGGTTACCCGCGTTTTTTACACGTGGTGCCGGATCGACGCAACCCGGCATGGTATCCGGCACGTGGGAAAATGTTGCCTATAAGAAGAGCGAGAGTCTTCATGCAAAGGGTACATTACACAGAGGATAGAAACGCTCCAATTCATATTGAAGTCTCGTCATCCATTCCAATTGTGGTGTCATCTTCTACCAAGGAGTTTTACTTGATCCACCATCTTCGAGAAGACAAAATCATCGGGTTGAGGCTATGATTCTTCCTTTCCTTTTGTAATTCTCTTCTGGTTGTATGGTGTGTTGGGTAGAATTCCTTGTATTCTAGTTAGAGATGTAGTCCTCTTGTAAAACTATGATCATTCAATATAATTCCTACAAGTTTTTCTAAGAATTTGGTTTTCATCTAGGATAGAATAGGAAAGCTACTTATTCTTCCTCTTCTAAGTTCTGCTTAAGGTTCAAAAGACAAGAGTGGAATTGGTTAAAGATTCTTAGTAATCTTCCACCGTTGTTAAATGCATAAGTGTAGATGACAACATCGAAAGAATTGAATTTCCTTATCCATTTTCATTATCTCAGTCGAAACCGACGAGAGATTGTTGGTTTCGGAATTGGGTAATGAGTCCCTGTTTTCGGAGTTCGAGACTGGGATAAAAAGTCGCATTTTTGGTCTTGCCGGATCTCGTGCCGGGTTGGATAAGTCCGGCATGTTCAAAGTCCTTGCATATGCCGGGTATTATTGGTCCGGCAACGAGTCCGGCGTGTTCAAATGTTCGGGTTAATTCAGAAACTTGACTATCTTTGAATGATCTTGTTTGCATAATAGGATGGTTATATTCCTAACTAGGATAATTCCATTGTAAATATCACTTAGGGTGGTTAGTTTTTATTAGAATTAGAAATTTATCTCATTTCCCCCCTTTTACTTAGTAATTACCAAGGCTAGGACTAATTTTCTATACAAGTCCCTAGGGTTCGACTTGCTTGGTCTTAATTGCTTCCCTGCTACTTTTGACCGGGTTTTGGTTTGCTACCCGTACTTATTGAGTAGGTTCTTTCTCTTTATTTTTATGCCGTGCAGAGTGCCGGGTAACTTGTACCCGGCATCTTCTTGGTTTTTCTTATGTTTAGTTCGACCTTTTGTACATTAATTATTCAGTAAATACCTACCAAAAGTTCTCTTAGCAAAATGGCGCCGTTGCCGGGGACTTGGAATTAGTCCAAGTCCTTAACCTGGTAATTGCCATATTATTCTTTCATTCTTTGATTTAATCTGTTGTTTTTCAATTGAAAAGAATGTGCCGGACTTAATGCCGGACGTGTTGTACCCGGCATAATCAGAGGAAGTCTGAAGCCGGATATGATTTGTCCGGCATGCCGCCCGGCTCGTTCAATTTATGCTATCTACATTTACTCCTCTTACAATTGTCTCACCCTTTGTTCAACTTTGTGCTCAGGATGCCTAATAGCATTTGGGTCGCAAAATTGCAGAGTGATGAGTCAGCCCTTTTCCATTTCCTGCATATTTATGTGGTTAATGATCTCTACCCCCGTGAAGGGGTAGAAATATTCATCAAGAGGAGGAAAATGAGGCCTGCCCTCGCCCATCACCGCCTTAGGACTACTGCCCGCATGAGTGTGATGCCCGTGGATGAACTTAGGCGAAGATACCCTAATATGGGTATCTTTACTAATAGGATTCACCAAAGGCCCCCCTCATATGCAATATTCACTAGTAGAATCAGGCGTGCTAGGTTTAGGGTTATATACTAGTTGTCTACCTTAGTATTTTCTTTATTTTTAGTTACTTTATATTTTATGTTTGTACTCTCTAGTATGTTTTTATATGTTCTTAGCATGTGTACTATGTAATGAACAATATTATCTATCTTTTAATAATAATACTAGTTACATGTAGTATCTAAATCACATTTCCCCTTATTTTTCTGTAGGTACATTCATTTTTTATACGTGAATGCCACTTACAAGATCACATAGTCTCCCTGGATCCATCCTCGATTACAATCCAGAAATAGAAAAGACATTCCATCACCTACGAAGGCAGCACAGAAATCACCATACCATGGCTGACATACCGGCAACCGTCAGGAACATCAACCGGCCTTCAAACCAAGGTCAACAACCTGCCATAGTCCTTCCCGCTCTTTCCCAAGCAGATTATGAGGAATGGCAGAAATTAAAGCCTTACCATCAAATCCGTTGTGTGAAAGAGTTAGGAATGTTCGATGGAACTAATCCTGACGAGGCCTTACTCCACATTACAAAATTCCTCCAGCACGTAAATAGCCTTACCTCCAAAGATACAGTTCTCGAATATGCTAGACTCTCCCTATTTCCTCATAGCCTCACAGGGAAGGCAAGCAAGTGGTACCATAGCATAACCCCACAAACTATTCACACATGGGATGACATGGCCACAAAATTCCATGACAAATTCTTACCCCCAAGCCGAACCTTAGAGATGATTGCTGAGATTTATAACTTCAGGCAACCAGGCTCAGAGAACATCGGCGAAACGTGGGATAGATTCAAAGGTTTGCTTCTGACTTGCCCCCATCATGGTCTCACCAAGGAGCAACTCTCCCAATTATTCTACAAAGGATTGGTGAACCAATGTAAGACCATGGTACTCTCGTCCCTTGGTGCTGATATCCTGAAGAAACCCGGAGAGCAGTTTCTTAATGGGATTGAATCCCTTTGTGAAGAAATAAGGGATTGGGCTACCGGTGGTTCCAGAGGCAGCACCCCAGGTCTGTATCAAGTAGGAGGAAGCGACAGCAAAATCGAGCAACTATTGAAGAGTCATGAACAGTTAATGGAGAGTAACGCTCAGCAGTCCACTAAAGTTAGTGCTTTGCAGAAAGTAGTGGAGCAATTGGCCATGAGTTCTCTTCCCCAGCATGCAAAAGTGGTAAATTCAAGACAACCTCAGGTATCGCACCCCTCTGTGTTTCCTTTACCTTCTGATGTGTTTTGTTCACAGTGTGGAGGACCACACGATTTCGAACAGTGCCCTGAGTTGCAGGAATTAAAAGCATCTGAGGAAGTCAATTATGTCAACAACAACCAAGGATTCAGGCAACCTTGGCAGAGAAATTTCCAAAATTCTCCAAACTCCCAGAACCAAACCGGATTTCAAGGAAATCCAAGGCAATTCCAGCAACCAACATATGGTGGTAGACCACCCCAACATTCATCCAATCATGAAGCCGAGATGGCCGAGATGCGTGACTTAATGAAGGCGCTGATGAACAAGTCACGAGATACACAGGAAGATATTACAGCTCTTCGAAAGATCAGAAGTCACTACACTCTCAGATCCAGCAAATGCTTACGCAGCAGAGGCCACCCGGCCAATTACCTTCACAGACTCAAATAAACCCAAGGGAGCACGCAAAATCAGTTACCCTTGGAAGTAACGATTTAAGCGCAGTCACTCTCAGAAGCGGAAGAGAGGTTGGTATGGATCAAAGAAAAAAAAAGAAAAGCAAAGTGATCCTATTGACTTGGAGGAGATCTCCACAGAGGTACAACTCAGGAGACACAGGCTCCTACCTTTCTCTCCCTCTTCTACTTCTACTCCTCCCAATAAAAATCAAATTTCTACTGAAAAACTGCCGTTTCCAATAGGCTTAAGAAAAGCATTTAGATGAGCAGTTCAAGAAGTTTTTGGGTATCTTTAAGCGTTTAACTATTGATATCCCTCTGATTGATGCATTAAAGCAAATGCCCACTTATGCCCAAGTTCCTGAAGGAATTAATCAACAATAAAAGACAGATGGAGGATGTTGAGATGATTAGTTTGACCGAGGAGTGCTCCGCAGCATTGCTACGAGCCTTACCGCCCAAACAAAAAGACCCCGGACTACCAATTGTACCATGCTACATTGGAGATTGATTGCGGCCATGGTCTGTGTGACCTTGGGGCCAGCATCAATATCATGCCATACTCAATTTTCACCAGGATTCATGGCAGTCAATTAAAGCCAGTTTCCTTCTCCCTACAATTGGCTGATAGATCCTCAATAAAGCCGATGGGAATGGTTGAAAATTTGGTAGTTGGAGTCGACAATTTCATTTTCCCGCCGCCGACTTCGTGGTTCTAGACATTGATGAAGATACCGAAGTCCCCCTAATCCTTGGAAGACCCTTCCTAAGTACCGCACCGCACGCGCATCATTGATGTTCAGGAGGGCAAAGTCATCTTCCGAGTTGGGGATGAAAAGATCGAGTTCGATATGGCAAAAATGGTAAGAAAGTGTAAATGCTCATACGGTTTGCTGTGTCGGTCTTATGGCAGATAATGGTGAGAATGAATTCCAAGATGATGAAGAAACATTCTCCATTCCCTCAATCGAAGTACATGAATTAGAGGCATTGGAGCAAATCTTGGTTTCATCAATTGAAGAGTCCCCCACAAAGGAAGTCAAGGTGATTGTTGATCAACTCAATTGCGGTATTCGGAAAAATACCAACAATGGTTATCGACCACCATTGGAGAGCCTAGAACGTTCACCATTTAAAGCTATTCCATCAATCGAACAACCTCCCGAAGTAGATCTCAAAGCACTTCCATCTCATCTCAAATATGCCTTCCTGGCAGGTAACAATTCTCTCCCTGTTATCATTTCCTCACTTCTGACCGCTGAACAAGAAACTAAATTGTTAGAAGTCTTAGGAGATCATAAGAGAGCAATAGGTTGGTGTCTAGCTGATCTAAAAGGCATTGATCCTAGTTTTTGCACTCATCGTATATTTATGGAAGATAACCATAAATCGATTAGGCAAGGGCAGAGGAGATTAAACCCAAATTTAAAAGAAGTTGTGAAAAAGGAGGTGTTGAAATTGTTAGATGCAGGTATCATCTATCCAATTTCCGATAGCCCTTGGGTGAGTCCTGTCCAAGTGGTTCCCAAAAAGGGAGGTATAGTGGCCGTCCCTAATGAAAAAGGGAATTAATCCTCAGAGACAAACTACTGGCTGGAGAATGTGCATTGATTATAGAAGATTAAATGCAGCCACTAGAAGGATTATTTCCTTTGCCATTTATAGATCAAATGTTAGAAAGATTGGCAGGTCAGGAATTTTATTGTTTCTTAGATGGCTACTCAGGCTATTTTCAAATTCCAATTGCGCCAGAGGATCAGGAAAAGACTACTTTTACCTGTCCTTATGGTACATTTGCTTATAATCGTATGCCATTTGGACTTTGCAATGCTCCTGCCACTTTCCAACGCTGCATGCAAGCCATATTTGCTGATTTCATTGAAAAAAGTATCGAAGTATTTATGGATGATTTTAGCGTATATGGCTCTACCTTTGACAATTGTTTGCAGCAGCTTGATTTGATTTTAGACAGATGTGAAGATACAAATTTAGTTTTGAATTGGGAAAAATGCCACTTCATGGTGAAGAGGGCATTGTGTTGGGGCACAAAGTGTCAAAAGCTGGTATTGAAGTAGACCGGGCCAAGGTCGAAATCATAGAGAAACTTCCACCTCCTACTACCGTCAAAGAGGTTCGAGCATTTTAGGCCACGCCGGGTTCTACCGACGGTTCATCGCTGACTTCTCGAAGATCGCCAAACCTTTAAGTGATTTATTGGGCAAGGATACAAAATTTGATTTCACTAAGGAGTGTTTGGAAGCATTTGAAGTCATCAAGGAGAAGTTAATTTCAGCCCCTGTAGTCGTCTCCCCCGATTGGTCTCTTCCCTTCGAGATCATGTGCGATGCAAGCGACTACGCTGTGGGGGCTGCATTATGTCAGAAAAAGGATAAGGTATTGCGAATAATCACGTATGCAAGCAAGACCCTTGTTGATGCACAAAAAAATTACACAACTACAGAAAAGGAGCTTCTTGCAGTCGTCTTCGCCCTAGACAAATTTCGATCTTATTTATGGGGGAGTGAAGTCATTGTGCATACGGATCATTCTGCCCTGAAGTACCTCTTTACCAAGGCAGAAGCCAAGCCTAGGCTGTTACGCTGGATTCTTCTGCTACAAGAATTCGATGTATTGGTTGTTGATAAAAAGGGTTGTCTCAACGGTGTCGCCGATCACCTCTCCCGTATTGAAAGACCGTACGATGGGATCCCCATCCGGGAATATTTTCCGGACGAAATGGTGTTCAGTGTCCAGCAGTTCAACAATGAGAAGTCTGACTCTCACAATGACAATGAAAATGACAATAACTTTAAAGAACTAATTGCATTGTGTGAAGCCTTGCAGCTACGATCAGGAGCCATGGTATGCGGACATGGCCAATTACTTAGCCTCAGGAATCTTACCTCATGGGCTTCCCTCTCAGCAGAAGAAGAGATTCTTGTCTCAAGTGAAGCATTTCTTCTGGGATGATCCATACCTATTCAGGGTTTGTGCCGATGGGATCATCCGGAGATGCATTCCAGAACATGAAGTCACATCTGTTCTCCAATTCTGTCACTCTAAAGAAGCCGGAGGACATCATGGGTCCACTCGAACTGCGGCGAAGGTCTTGGAATCAGGGCTATATTGGCCAACCCTACATAAAGATTCTCACAAATTTGTTTCTCAATGCGACAGTTGTCAAAGAATGGGAAACATCTCCAGGCGTCATGAAATGCCGCTAACCAATATCCTGGAGGTGGAATTATTTGATGTGTGGGGCATAGATTTCATGGGTCCTTTCCCCTCATCACAAGGCCATCAGTACATACTAGTCGCAGTTGACTATGTTTCCAAATGGGTTGAAGCCATTCCATGCTCATCTGCAGATGCCAAAACCGTGCTGAAATTTTTAAAGAAAAACATCTTCACCAGGTTCGGCGTTCCACGGGCTATCATTTCTGATGGCGGTTCTCACTTCTGCAACCGCCAATTTGATAACCTCTTAACGAAGTATGGAGTCCACCATAAGGTTACCCTTCCTTACCATCCACAAGCTAATGGACAGACCGAAGTCTCCAACCGAGAATTGAAATGGATCTTACAGAAAACGGTCCGTTCCTCTCGCAAGGATTGGTCCCCTAAACTCGATGATGCTTTATGGGCATACAGAACTGCCTTTAAAACTCCTATCGGGACCACACCATTCCGCTGGTATATGGAAAGCTTGTCACTTACCCGTAGAGCTTGAGCATAAAGCCTACTGGGCCCTCAAGGCACTCAACTTTGACCTAAAGGAAGCAGGTATCAAACGGAACTTCCAGTTATCAGAGTTAGAAGAATTACGTCACCATGCTTTTGAGAATGCCCTTCTCTATAAGGAACGCACGAAACGGATTCATGATCAAGGCATTCTTCCCCGAGATTTCCGAATTGGTGATCAAGTCCTTCTCTATAATTCACGACTCCGAATTTTTCCAGGAAAGTTGAAGTCCCGTTGGGCTGGGCCCTTCACTATTACTTCGATGACTACGTTTGGCACATTCGAGCTTGAAAATTCAAAAGGCGAACGATTCAAGGTCAATGGTTCCAGGTTAAAGAAGTATTTGAGTAGTCCTCCAGAACAATCAGTTTCCACCTGCCATATGTTCCAGGATTCCGTTCCAGTGAGACGGCACCGCCAAAGCCAAGTGTAGGGCACCTTCACCTATCAGGGGAGTCTCTCTCTCCTTCTTTTCTATAAAATAGTTTATATTTCGTTTTTCTAAAAAAAAAAAAAAAAAAAAAAAAACAAACAAACCCTGGGGACAGTGTTCCTGCCTAGTGTAGGGCAGGGGGACCCCCCCTTAAAAAATTATTATTATAAAAAAAAAAAAACACGTTTATAGCATGTCTAGTTTATACAATATAATAAGTTTTAAGTTTATTAACCTTCTACTCAGCTTTTTGTATGTCTTTGACTAAGTTGACATTAGGGAAGGCTAAATTTGTTCTCTCAAGAGGTAAGCTTTCTAATGACCTTTAGATATTACTTTCTCTCTTCATGATTCTTTCTGTTAACATGAGTATATGACCTTACTTCTATTTTGCCTTTGATCTACTTTTGGGTGATATATCTTTCCTTCCTTTTCAAAATAGTTCAAATCTTATGGGTGAAAATCTTAGAAAAGGGTGATGAAAAAAAAGAAAAAAGAAGCTTCGGAAAAGAAAGAAAAAAAAGAGAAGAAAACCTCTTCCAAAAATATATATGAAGCATTGTGAGGTTGCAAGATTGCCTCAGAAAACAAACGAGAGTTTTTCCTTTTGTTTTTCTCCTAAATTCCCCGTTCTTTAAATGAAAAAAACAATCATGGTTAGATTCAGAAACCCTTGAAAAATAGGGCTGAATAATAAAAAAAAAACCATGATGAGAGTCTTGGCCACATTCAGAAACTCTTGAAAAATAGAGCTGAATGTTGGAAACCGGAAGAAGGAGAGATGCAAAAACCCCTTATACAAAATAGCCCATGAGTTCTTGTTCCATTTTTGAGATTGAATGTTTTTACTACTTACCCACTTGTATATTATTGATAGAATACGAAAGATTAAGTGATGCTTATGAGTAAGAATCAAGTTGTTAGGAAAGGAACATCTCATTGCCATTCTAAAGTTTATTTGTTTTGTGCACAAGTAGTTACTCTTTCTTAATTTAAATTTGCTCGAGGACTAGCAAAAGGTAAGTGTAGGGCTTTGATAAGCCTCAGACTTATCATATTATAATAGTTATAGTTATAAGAATAGTAGTCGAAATTTGGATTTAATAACCATTATTTACGTTTTATTATATTAAAATGATTTTTATTGTTCGGACTTATTTTGGTATGTTTCATATGTTTTGTTGCAAGAAAATAAGTCCCTGAAGCAAAGTTCAAGATATTGCCGGATAAAGAGCCGGACTACAACTCACGGCAATCAGAGAAATGAAGTGCCGGGTATAAAGCCGGATGACTCCTATCCGGCATGTACCTGTTTTCCGACTAACAACGGTTGCACTGACCGTTAGAGCATTTATGCCGGAGATAGTGCCGGGTATTTCCATCCGGCATATTGAAGAATCGTATCTCCTCGTCAACAGACAGCAGCTATTTTCCACGTGACAAATATAGTTGCCGGGCATGATGCCGGATCTATTCTGCCCGGCATTTGCAACGTTTCGCCAGAGCAGTTATGTCCGTTAAACGGTTACCCGCGTTTTTTACACGTGGTGCCGGATCGACGCAACCCGGCATGGTATCCGGCACGTGGGAAAATGTTGCCTATAAGAAGAGCGAGAGTCTTCATGCAAAGGGTACATTACACAGAGGATAGAAACGCTCCAATTCATATTGAAGTCTCGTCATCCATTCCAATTGTGGTGTCATCTTCTACCAAGGAGTTTTACTTGATCCACCATCTTCGAGAAGACAAAATCATCGGGTTGAGGCTATGATTCTTCCTTTCCTTTTGTAATTCTCTTCTGGTTGTATGGTGTGTTGGGTAGAATTCCTTGTATTCTAGTTAGAGATGTAGTCCTCTTGTAAAACTATGATCATTCAATATAATTCCTACAAGTTTTTCTAAGAATTTGGTTTTCATCTAGGATAGAATAGGAAAGCTACTTATTCTTCCTCTTCTAAGTTCTGCTTAAGGTTCAAAAGACAAGAGTGGAATTGGTTAAAGATTCTTAGTAATCTTCCACCGTTGTTAAATGCATAAGTGTAGATGACAACATCGAAAGAATTGAATTTCCTTATCCATTTTCATTATCTCAGTCGAAACCGACGAGAGATTGTTGGTTTCGGAATTGGGTAATGAGTCCCTGTTTTCGGAGTTCGAACTGGGATAAAAAGTCGCATTTTTGGTCTTGCCGGATCTCGTGCCGGGTTGGATAAGTCCGGCATGTTCAAAGTCCTTGCATATGCCGGGTATTATTGGTCCGGCAACGAGTCCGGCGTGTTCAAATGTTCGGGTTAATTT
>JAIOTZ010000780.1:0-44320 GCA_023374045.1 Limonium bicolor
CTTAGCACACAAATTACACCCTCCTAACCTCTAATTCCTCTTAAACAATTCTAAGTCATTCTAATCCTCAAGAACACCGTTGTTAGCTTATTTTCATTCAAATTTTGCCATAGCTCCTCTAGTATATTATCATGCCCATATGCATGGTTTTTCTCATTCAATCATCTCACGCACATCAAACCTTTTTCTCATCATAATTCTCACCCAAATCAACTCATTCATAATAAACTCAATATAGTGCAATAATCTAAAATTGCATAGCACTAAGGCTCTTAAATGACATGGCTCTTAGGCCCTTAAATGACATGGCTCTTAGGCCCTTAAATGACATGAATTTAAACACTGAATTTCCCACATATAAAAGCTTTCAACCTGCAAATACACCCATCAATCTCATAGTAGTTATAATGCTCTTAAAATCCATCTTAAACTTATATTACTAACTCATTCCCATTGGCTCCTTAGTCACAAGTTCACAAGCTTATTTAAGTTCCTTTTTCCTAGGTTATATAACCCATTATATAATGTAAGCTTTAAGCTACATTAGTACTTATCTAAATCTCATCCCTTAAAACTTAAACCACCATTAGGTAAGCATTTTACCTTGTTTTTCCAAGCTTATCTTTACTTCCTCCTTAGACCTTCTTCTTGAATGAATCTCGGCCACTCATTAAATTTCCTTTGAAAATGTTCTAATCAATATTCAATGACTCACATGAGTGCTAAACAATACACTAACCTTAAGGAATGAAAACCTAGGTTAAAAATGTGTTTTAAGGTCTTATAATGAATATTTTACCTTGAAGTCTTAAGGTAGGCTTGGATATGAATCAAGAAGGACCTCCTCTAGCCCTTGTAGAATAGAATCAAGCTATAAAAATGGATAAAAATGAAGCCCCATGAGTAGTAATTTTCGGTAATGTGGAGAAATGGTGGAAACCTAACTTTTCTTACATATTCTTTACCTTAAGAGAATGGAGAAGCTAATGCACCCTCCAAGCTTATTTTTCCACCTTCAATGGCGATTTCCCATGGCTCCAAAATGAGGCTTTTCAAATTTTGAAAAGATAGGAGGCAAGGCCTTGGTCTAACTAAGAGAAATCTATGCTTAGTTTTTGATTTGGAGCTAAAATGAGCAAGTTATGGACAAAGCAAGGTGAGGCAACAATGGGGGTGCTTGGGAACGGTTTAGAACAGAGAGAATAAGAAAAAACCGTGGAAGAAGAAGGGAAATGAAGAAGAGAGGAGAGAGGTAAGCTAAAGAAGATATTTATCTTTTAAAAGGGTGAATAGTGAACTTACTACTTTTCCTCTCATTTCCTTTAATGTGCTGGCTACTAATGGTGAGTCACCATTAAAAACCGTCCCCGCCCTTGGTAAACAAGATACATAAGGCCTTGTTTGGCCATTTGGCTAATTAAAGTTGACTTAAGTCAAAACTAGCACTATTTGAGCACTATTCACTAATTAGTGCACATATTCGGGAAATTTTTGGTTTCTCATTGATTTAGGCTTCCTAATGTGATACTAATTAGTACAATGTTGATTAAGGTGTAATCATGGGCATTTAACCACTCAAAATCATTTCTAAGACAATTTCTCAAAAAGGTGCTTTAAGGAGTCTTAAAGCACATTTTGTGTTTAAGCTTGTTTTTGAGCTTGGTTTTCTTTGGTAATTGATTTAAAATGTCCATTAGCATATTACTAAAGTCTTATAATGGTATTTGGGTGCTAATCAAAGTCACTCCAAGCTTAGAGCACGTTTTGCCCAAATTGCCCTTAAGGCACTTTCTTGTGTTTTCCTTGGTTTAAATTGTCTACCAATCTTTCTAAGGCATATTTTAGCCTTACTACATCATGATTTGATGTTTACTTAGCATACTTAGGTTTGGGGTATTTCAAGTTCTTTCCCATCATATCTTCTCACCCAAACCAACTCAATCACATCAAACTCAATATATTGCAATAATCTTAAATTGCATAGCACTAAGGCTCTTAAATGACATGGCTCTTAGGCCCTTAAATGACTTAAACTTAAACACTGAATTTCCCACATATAAAAGCTTTCAACCTGCAAATACACCCATCAATCTCATAGTAGTTATAACGCTCTTAAAACTCATCTTAAACTCATATTACTAACTCATGCCCATTGGCTCCTTAATCACAAGTTCATAAGCTTGTTTAAGTTCTTTTTCTTAGGTTACATAACTCATTACCTAATGTAAGCCCTAGGCTACATTGGTGCCCACCCAACTCATCCCTTAAAACTTAAACCACCATTAGGTATGCATTTTACCTTGTTTTCTCAAGCTTAACTTAACTTCCTCCTTAGACCTTCTTCTTGAATGAATATCGGCCACCACTTAAATTTCACTTGCTAATGTTCTAATCAATATTCAATGACTCTCATGAGTGCTAAACAATACACTAACCTTAAGGAATGAAAACCTAGGTTAAAATGTGTTCTAAGGTATAAAAGTGGATGATTACCTTTGAAGTCTCAAAGTAGACTTGGGCATTGAATGAAAGAGGACCTACACTAGTCCTTGGTGAATAAAACAAGCTAGAACAAGGCATAAAAACAAAGCCCCATGAGTAGTAAATTTTCGGCCATGTAGAAGAAGTGGTGGAAACATGGTTTTTCTTACATTTTCCTTACCTTGAATGAATGGAGAACCAAATGGGCTCTTCAAACTTGATTTTCCTCCATCAATGGAGTTTTCTCATGGCACCAAACTTGAGTTTTGAAGGATTTGAGAAGATAGGAAGATAGGTCTTGGCCTAACTAAGAGAAATCTATACTTGGTTTTTGATTTGGAGCAAAGATGAACACTTGGTGAGCAATTGAAGGTGGAGCACCCTTGGATGGAGCTCTCTCGGTTTTGGAGCAAGAGAAGAGAAGAAGAAACCGTGGGAAGAAGAGAAATGAAGAGAGAGAAGAAGAAAGGTAGGCTAATATAAGATATTTGCTTTATAAAAGCAAATAGTAACTCCTTTTACTTATCTCTTTTTTCTTCCTTATTTGATGAAGTCTATGGTGACTCATCCTTAGAAAACCGGCCCCCTCTTTATAACCAAGATATTTATGGTCTTGGTTGACCAACTAATTGACTTATGTTGATTAAAACCTAAACTAGTCACTATTTGGCACTATTCACAAATCAGTGCCCATATTGCTGAAAATTTTGATTTCCCATTGATTTAGGCTTCCTATAATGTGATACTAATTAGTACACATGTTGATTAAAGAGTAATGATGGACATTTAGCCACTCAAAACTCAATTCTAAGACAATTTCTCAAAAGGTGCTTTAAGGAGTCATAAAGCACATTTTGTGTTTAAGCTTGTTTTTGAGCTTGGTTTTTTTGCTAATTGATTTAAAATGTCCATTAGCATATTACTAAAGTCTTATAATGGTATTTGGGTGCTAATCAAAGTCACTCCAAGCTTAGAGCACGTTTTTGCCCAAATTGTCTTTAAGGCACTTTCTTGTGTTTTCCTTGGTTTTAATTGTCTACCAATCTTTCTAAGGCATATTCTAGCCTTACTACATCATAATTTGATGTTTACTTAGCATACTTAGGTTTGGGGTATTTCAATCTACCCCCCTTAAAAGAACTTTGTCCCCAAAGTTCCCATGCATCTTATCTTATTAAAATACATGTCTTACCTCATTCCATAGATCATACTTATGTATACTTAAACTCATTGGATCTTTAGATCCGCCATATTCTTATACTTAAATATCACACAACATGCTTAAGCATGTATGGCACTCAAAATTCTCTTTGTTCCTTTTGATGATTAAAACATTCACGTAGTTTCCAACGTATTCTCCCATGTCACCGGTCCGTAGACAATGGCTCATTCGTCCTCGTCACCATGGACCAGAATACATAACACTCTGCTCTCCCCATGTCACCGGTCCGAAGAAAAAGGCTCGTGCGTCCTCGACTTCATGGGCGAGACTCAGTAAAAAGGTAATCCTTTTTACGAGGTCATGTGAGGAATAATTCCTCTAATTAAAAATACAATCAACTCCAATCTCATTTTATCCTAATGCCTCTATCCTTAGGGTGATTTAATTGTGACCACTAGTAGGGAGTTTTAGGAGTCATCCAACCTTGATGTGATCAGCATCAGTGTAGAACTATCCTTCCACCCCAATTTGTGTTCGGTTTCCCTTGATCCCTAGAAAATCAAGTTCCACCTCCCACGTCATTTTCAAACATCAGATAATTCACTCATGTCCAATTTTCTATCTTCTTAGTTCTTCTAATCATAATCAATACATCTCCAAAGTGTGGACTCAGTCCATCAAACATTCCCAATTCATCTCTTAGTAATTACCTCAAGACTTAAATTCCTACTAAGTTCTATATCAGTCTCATACCATTTCTCACCATCTTATATCTCATAGCATTACTATTTCCTTCCTCATACTCATATCAAATAATATCTCATAGTGTTATCTTATTCTTAACTCACACATAGTCTCATATCGACTCATACCTCATATATTCCTTATTTCTTAAATCTCCTTAATCCTCTTCCTTAATTCTCTTAACTTGTACTCACACCGGAAACAAGATAGGTACTTAATATGTATGGTATTCACATCTTTTGTGCGCAATAACCATATTTTATCTCAAAATGTTTATGTAAAACATATTCTCAAATTATTTTGTGCTATGTACACCGTAGTTTATGTACTCAGTACACAAACATACGCTAAGCGGTTTTCACTCTACCCCCCTTAAAATGGATTACGCCCACGTAATCAACATTATATCATCCTTGAACATAAGTTCAAGATGTCTAATTCTCACCAAGCATTCTAGCTTTCATGTCATCTATCTTACTTATAACTCGATCAGAAATGACTTAGTCTCTGTATGGAGGATTCTTAACGGTACTTCTACCATTTCCTTAACTTAGTTTGGTCTAATCTTAAAGGTAGTGATCAGCTAGCTTCCGCTGCACAACTCTGATGGTCTTAGGCTTAACTGCCTCGCTTATCCTTTTTATAGTATTGTATATCTTCCTCCTGCGTGCTTATGGTTTAGCACTAAAGGTCCCTCAATGGTCACGTGTTATCTTTATATATACACGGCCTTGATGAGTTGTAGCTCGTCTATCCAGTCTCCCTGGAGATCTAATGTTCGTATTCTTAGTGTTCTCTTAAGTGTCTAAATCGTTAATTCCATCTGACCTTTGGTCTGAGGATGATTCTTAATCTGAAACTAATGTTTAGTGCTTATTGTGCTTTACAGTCTTATCCTTAACACTTTAAGACATGTCCAATGTCCGTGCTTATCCACCCGTGCTCTTCGCACTTCATAGTCCTTAATTATTTGTTCTCTGATTCCCTTGCATTGCTGGTTCAACTGAATTCTTCTCTTCGACTGTTTGTGGTAGTAGCTGCTCTTGTCTGATCTTGCATCGTTGTCCGTGGTATGGAGTCGACTACTTCCCGTGTTCCTTACACCACTCGTCTACATGCATGGGGTACCTTACTGGTACTTTACTACTTACCCAACTAACTCATAAATGAGTGTGTTAGGCCTGCAAGCCCCTGTGGGGTGCAGTCGTCCCACGTCTCGTTTTAGTAAACTCATAGTGTTCGTCACACGTTTAGCTGTTGCTAATTATGAAGTATTCTGTTGTCGATCTCCTCTTTCATCATTCCATAATAACACTTATTGTTCTTCTTGATTTAATCAAGGAAAATCCATTTACTGTGTTCTTGGGTATGGTATGCTCTAGCTCCTTTCTGTATTCCGTATTGACTCCATTTCTTAGTAGCTTAGGTCTCTTTCTATAGAGCCCCCTATCTTCTTTCTCATATTTGTTCAACTAGGAATGCACTTCCAGTTCCTCAAGGAATGGTAGTGTGCTTCCTGTGAAATCTTACCTAACCAGGTCCAGACTACTGGCATCAATGCTCAGTTCGTCTACCATCTTATTTCCTTACTTATATTGGTCTTAACTCATAAATCTCATTGCCTCTGTGTCAATATTTGACGGCTCATACCTAACGGTCGCTTTACCACGCACCACGACTTAATTCCCTTATATAACTATTGTACTCAGACCACTACTACCGTGGTAGTTGACCCTTACCATGTTGCCCATTGATGGTGCAACTTCTTACTCACTTATTCTAATGTCTTACCTTATACTCAATCCCTTCTTGGTGTAAACACACTGGGAGTTCTCTCATTCCGATGTATGGCAGTTGTCATACCGTTGTGAACCTCGATTTTAAACCCTATCCTATGTGGATTAATATGATTGGGATCTAATCGGGTTTTAGGTCCACTTATAGCCTAAGATTAATAACTATGTCATATAACAATAATTATTAAAACCAAAGCTAGCTCACTGGAACCTATTATGAGTCGCCACCTAATTTTAACCTAGATCAAATTAGGAAAGGAGAGTTCGGGTTCGGGGGCTTGATATTCGACTTAATTAGGGTTCAATTACTTTCATTACCCTTCCTAGGTCGTTTTTCCTCTACTTGGTTTATTTACGGCTTATTACGAGTCGTTTTAACCTAAGTGCGCGAGCTTCTGCTTTTTTTGTGTTTTTTAGCATTTTTTGACAGAAAACTAAAGTGGAAATTAAAATTACCTAAACTAGGGTTTCGGAGGCAGAATTAGGTCAAATTTTGTTTCCTTCCGTAGCCACGGACCTAATGTCCGAGACCACGGACCCCAGTTAACCTATATGAAAATAAAAGTCGAATAAACAGAAAACAGAAAATTGTAAAGTCCGGGCCACGGACAGGCCGTCCGTGGGCCCGGACATATTAGAAAAAACCTAAATTTTTAAAATTTAAAAATCCCGCCGCCGTCCGTGGGCGTCCGGGCTTACGGACAAGGAGTCCGGGACCCCGGACATGACGTCCGTGGGTGCGGACCGCCCTCGGACGGCGGCGTTAAGGCTGTTCCCGAAGGTGTTTTTGACTCAAATTTTATGGGTGTGTAGCCTGAAAGATGTACAAACGTTAGTGATTTAAAGTTTTCAATTTGAGTTCGAATTAAGCACGAAACTTAGTAAACAAGTTATTGGACAGAAGCTTAAACAAACAGCAATACAGAAGCGTACGAAGGTTAGTTTGAGCCCAAAATTTGACAGAGAGTTAATAAGGTCGTGGGGAATTAGAAAAGTAGAGTTGTAACCTGTTTTACCTTCGAATTCAAGATGATTCTTCACACCGGGATTCGTTGAGTGCTTCGTTGATGGCAGACCCGAAAGGATTTCGAACCAAGCTTCTGGTTGTTGGTTGTTCTTGCTGTTCTTCACGTTTTGGTAGTGTTTTTGTGGGGTTTTGATGACTATTGATGCTTTGGGGATTGGAAAACGTGTTTAGATGGTGATTTCAGGGGATTTTCGGTATGATTTGGGTGGCTGGGCGTTGGAAAACGTGAGAGAGAGAGAGGAGGCTGTGTTTTCTGACTCTCTAGGGTTCTTGAGCATATGAGGTTCTGATTTTATCCAAAAACCTATCCCCTTATATAGACTTTCTTAAAGATAAAGAGAATCTAGTAAAAGTAAGATTTTTCGATATTTTAGTTAAGTGACTTCCCAAAGGAATTTTGCTGTGAAATTTTAACCACGTGTCAAGGATGGAAATTATGAATTTTCTGAAATGGATCGGATTTTTAAATGTTGGAATATTTTTAAATTGAATTTCTTGTCAGATTCAGTCAGAAATTGCTAGAAAATTATTGGAAACACGAAAAATCAAAATTCCAACGCCATTATGCTTAGAATGTCATCCTCTATCATGGGTTAAAATATCAAAGCATTTCAAGCTGATTTGGGCATCCTTTGGAGGAGAGAGAAAGCTTATAGGAGGTCTCAGGAGCCTTTAAAGATTACCAAAACGCCCCTGAAAATGACGAAGCTGCTCCTCATGCCATGGGATGTGCCGCTCGAGCCGGAATCCCTCACTACTCGATTAAAACGCCCCTCACATCACCAGGACCTCGTGGACCCTAACCAGGGGGGTCAAAATTTTGGGTATAACAGATTGCCCCCCGTCAACTAGACTTTGTAATGAAAGTGAGAAGGCTAGTTGATGCTTGAGTGATACCCCAAAATTTAAAATGTTTCCAAGAACCTGCATGTTACCGAAAACTAATAAGTTGTGTCGAGCTATTCTAAGGCGCTGACTACCTATAAGTAAAATGAAGTAATGTCAAGCAATTCTAAGGCGTTGACTACCTATAATGATGATATGATGTCAAACTATTCTAAGGTGTTGACTGCCTGTGACGAATGAGATGATGTCAAGCTATTCTAAGGTGTTGACTACCTACGAGTAAAGTGAAATGAAGCAGTGTCAAGCGATTCTAAGGCGTTGACTGCCTGTGACGAATGAGATGATGTCAAGCTATTCTAAGGTGTTGACTACCTACGAGTAAAGTGAAATGAAGCAGTGTCAAGTGATTCTAAGGCGTTGACAACCTAAAATGTGGAAATAATGTCAAGCGATTCTAAGGCGTTGACAACCTAAAATGTGGAAATGAGATAATGTCAAGCGATTCTAAGGCGTTGACAACCTAAAGTGTGAAAATGAGATAGTGTCAAGCGATTCAAAGGCGTTGACAACCTAAAGTGTGAAAATGAGATAGTGTCAAGCGATTCTAAGGCGTTGACAACCTAAAATGTGATGGGTGGTATGCAAATGCAAGAATGCTGAGATGTTGATGATGCTAATGATGCTGATGATAATGCTGATGATGCTGATGATGCTGATGATGATGCTCGGATGCTTCTAGGGACCGAAACCCGTGCCAATGCTCCTGGCTGGACCCAATGTGGACTTATTGCCATCGCCCCCCAAGCCGGTGTGCAGGGATAACTCCTGGTAAAAACCTTGGGGACTTATTGCCTTCGCCCACCATTCGTTGATCCCGAAAATAAGTTGACATCACAAAAGGAGGATTTATTGCCATCACCTCGCCAACTTTTCTGTCGCCAGGTCTTGTGACGCGCCTGGATAATGCAACTAGGTCTTACGACGAGCCTATATGAATGAGATGAATGCAATGTGTTTGACAAGAGTGGGTAAGCTAAAGGGTAACGCTAGGTCTTACTACGAGCCTAAGGGAATGCAGCTAGGTCTTATGGCGAGCCTAAAATGGTTCTAGGTCTTATGGCGAGCCTAAAAATGGTTCTAGGTCTTATGACGAGCCTAAAGGGATGCAATAGGTCTTACTACGAGCCTAAGGAATGTGACTAGGTCTTATGGCGAGCCTAAAAATGGTTCTAGGTCTTATGGCGAGCCTAAATGGATCTAGGTGAAAGTGAGTAAAATGTATGATGGGAAATCGATGTAGAAGGATTAGGGTTTATGTCAAATGGAGATGGTAGGGCTCAAGACGGGCCTGTGGATTTTGAATGTGGAGGTAGGGCTTAGGACGGGCCTGAGGAATTTTTGGAGGTAGGGCTTAGGACGGGCCTGAGGGTTTGATGTGGAGAGGGCTTAGGACGGGCCTGAGTGGTATGAGAAGGGTTTGAATCCTTTGGGTTTCTGGCTTTTGGGCCTCAATCGGTGTCATTGTTGCAATTGTTGGACCAACAATTGCCCCCAGTATTTTTCCTTAAGGCAATCTGAGTTCTTTGGAATTTTTGGCAATCGATCGGAACGATCGATTGCCCCCAGTATTTTCTTTGATTAATTGCGCAAACAAGTCTCATTCTCACAAGGTCAGGTTTATCTTGATGTGGTGCTTTCTATCCTACACTCAAAGTGTTTAATGCTCTCCTTTTGGACAAAACATCTCGACCATTGAATTTGACATTTGTTAGATTTACGTGTTCAACCTGTTACTTTCACGTGATTGGATACACAACTACTAGGTCGGAAGTCTTTTAAGCTTGTATCGTGGCTATGGGCTGTGATGAATGATAACAGGACAATGGAGGAATGTTTAGGATATGTGGAGCTATAAGGGTGACCAAAGCTGCAACTTGCACCGTCTCTCGGACTTGTCTTCTTTGCCTTGAAGTCGTTTGGCTACTTCGTGATGATTTCGCATGTGAGTTTGGAACTTGGGACTTTTGGGTTGTTCCTTGCACCTTCTATCTTCTTTCCGATTTTGGATTTCTTCGAGGCTTTTCAGGTTTGCCTTTCTTTGAATTTTCCTTTCCTTCGGGGTTCTTGTGTTTCCCGGCTTTGAACTTTGAGAGCTATTTTTGATGTTAGCTCATTTGGATCCTGTGTCACTTTGGGACCATTTGCGGATCGTTTCGTCATGCTGGTAGCAGTTTTGCTTCTTTGGACTTGTGAAGTTGCTGTTCGGAAGTCGGGCTCCTTGCTTCCTTTGGTCACCGGGTCGGTTATTCATCATTGGCTGGCTTGTTTGTGGAGTTTGTAGTGTTGTAAAAGGGGAACGTATATGAAAAGCTCAGCGGGGGTGCCTAGGGTGTAATGTCAGGGTTCACAAGCTTTTGGCTGTGTGGTGCTGTACCTAGGTGCTTCGTCATCCCTAATAGTTGTGTATCCGTTCTTTGTTACTTTTCACAGGTTTAAGCGTAAATTTACAAAGTGTCTCCTTCGGTCGGAGTTATGCCGTTTACCTTACCTTTGAATGTGATCTCTCTAGAGTCACGTAAAAATGACATGCTCTTTCACTCATGGTTTTACCGCTCAAGGCACTCTCGCGAAATGTTCACTCAGAGACTTGTTCACGCGCTTTAAACCAATGAAATAAACATTATCGACCCTTAACTCAGATTGCCCCCAGTATTATTGTGGGTTTTTTTTGACAAGCCTTTTGAATACCCAAGTTATTTGTTGGAGGTGGCTGTATGTGTGGTGGTACGTGGTGATGAAGTCTTGCTGTTTTGGTGGAGTGATGTAGTGATGGTAGTGGGATGCTTTCAGTGTACGGTGAAACTTTCTATTGAGAGGTGACAAGTGGTGGAAGCCGACAAGGTGGTGAGATATTCCCTGCGCAAGAATGAGTTTCATGTGGAGAGGGGGTGTGGTGAGACACATGGGATGTATGTGTCAAGGTAGTGGATGTGGGTGAAATGACGTGATGACTTATTTATTTTTTTGGTGTTCTTAAATGCACAAAAATTATGAAAATGGAACTATGCTCTAATTCATGAATGGAAAGACAACATCAAAAATTGAAATCTTAAGAAAACTACCTAATATGATAAAGGAAGCTAGCTACCATAAAGGCTGGAAGAACGAAAAAGAAAACTACCAAATCGAGAAAACTTCTAAAATAGTGATGTTGGGCTGTCTGATGCCAACATACTGAAGACTCGAGCTTTGGGCCGTCGGGACGCCATTGAGATGACCGTGATTGTCTTCCTTCCAAACTTCGAGTAGGCCCTGTAAAATGTTTGAACTAGGAATGCCTATGGGTTATGTAGGAAGTAACTGGGCCTGAGTCTTCTCCAAACTGAGAGTGGAGTGCACAGATTATAGTAATTCCTAGACTAGAACGGACATGTGGGCCTGAATCCCTTAATCTAGAAACCGAGCAAACAAGCTGAAAGAAGTCACATGGACCATGAATGGGCCACTGGGTCGAGAGATAAGCCTTCAAGTCTAAGATTCGTTTGATGTTCTTGTTGGGCCTTGAAGCCGGAAACTGGAATGAATGAATTATGCAAACTATCTTGGATTCAAATGTTTTATGGGCCGAAATTCTGAATTGAGAGCGAAGCTTATGGGCAAAAACTATGAATTGGTCTATGGGCCTAGATGAAATGAGTCATGAGTGTGGTACTTGGGCCAGAATGACTGCTCAATATGTGAGCTGGAATCTGGGCCGAGTGATTTTGGTTGGGCCTAAAAGATGACACCTAGATCTAGGGTTTTGGGTTGGGGTCATGATAAGAAGTCTACCTGGACTAGAGTGAGCCCTTGGGCCAGAATGTGTTTGGGCCTGAAGTAAAGCACATGAGCCAGAATGCTCCCTAAATCACAAATGGGCCTAACTTTCATCGGGCCAGAGAAGATGGTTGCTAAGCCGAAAAGTTTTTATTTTCAGGACTTGTGAGTTATTTCAGGTGGATTTTTTTATGGGCCTAGAACTAATTGGATAATTCAAATTGGGCCAGGAGAGAAATCACCTAAGTCTAGGCTTTTGGGCCGAAACCCGAACGACTCACATGTTAAACCAAACAGGGCTGGGCCGCAAACAAATAGAGCTGCCAATTCGGGTTGGGCTAGGTTGATGTAGGAGAAATTCCTATCAGTTTCTAGGCTGGGTAGTGGGCCGATCACACAAGCAAACAAGGCCCACACAGATTCAACATGTCCTCACTAGATGTTTAAATCAAACCAGGTATGGATCGATCCGGAGAGGTGCTTGGGGCGCGGGCCCAGGTCACCACAAAGGAATAGGGCTTGCACGCTATTCTCTTTGGGCTTCCCCACTTTTTCCACATCACCTGAAGGTGTGCGTCTACGGTCGGGTCTTTGACTGACCAAACAATGGGCTAGGTAAGGGTACTGCCAGGAAAATGCTTGGGGCTAAAGCCCAGGTATTAAGGGGGTGTGGTTAGACGACACCCTCCTCTTTTCCCTCACTTATTCACATCACCTAAAAGGTGTGAGTCCCTGACAGGGGACCCTAGATGGGTCCCGGGGTGAAACTGGTTTGTGGACCCTCGCTCTCATATGATGCAAAAGGTGCATAAAATTAAAGTGCGCACAAAAGTAAATAAACAAAGTAATAAAGCCATAAATAAACATTTTCAAGTTAAGCCCTCTTTCTTAAAATTAAACAAGAAGTTTATCCCCAGCAGAGTCGCCAGTCTGTGAGCCTCGATTTTAAACCCTATCCTATGTTGATTAAAGTTGATTAGGATCTAATCGGGTTTTAGGTCCACTTATAACCTAAGATTAATAACTATGTCATATAACAAAATTATTAAAACCTAAGCTAGCTCACTGGAACCTATTATGAGTCGCCACCTAATTTTAACCTAGATCAAATTAGGAAAGGAGAGTTCGGGTTCGGGGGCTTGATATTCGACTTAATTAGGGTTCAATTACTTTCATTACCCTTCCTAGGTCGTTTTTCCTCTACTTGGTTTATTACGGCTTATTACGAGTCGTTTTAACCTAAGTGCGCGAGCTTCTGTTTTTTTTGTGTTTTTTAGCATTTTTTGACAGAAAATTAAAGTGGAAATTAAAATTACCTAAACTAGGGTTTCGGAGGCAGAATTAGGTCAAATTTTGTTTCCGTCCGTAGCCACGGACCTAATGTCCGAGACCACGGACCCAGTTAACCTATATGAAAATAAAAGTCGAATTAAACAGAAAACAGAAAATTGTAAAGTCCGGGGCCACGGACAGGCCGTCCGTGGGCCCGGACATTATTAGAAAAAACCTAAATTTTTAAAATTTAAAAATCCCGCCGCCGTCCGTGGGCGTCCGGGCTTACGGACAAGGAGTCCGGGACCCCGGACATGACGTCCGTGGGTGCGGACCGCCCTCGGACGGCGGCGTTAAGGCTGTTCCCGAAGGTGTTTTTGACTCAAATTTTATGGGTGTAGCCTGAAAGATGTACAAGACGTTAGTGATTTAAAGTTTTCAATTTGAGTTCGAATTAAGCACGAAACTTAGTAAACAAGTTATTGGACAGAAGCTTAAACAAACAGCAATACAGAAGCGTACGAAGGTTAGTTTGAGCCCAAAATTTGACAGAGTTAATAAGGTCGTGGGGAATTAGAAAAGTAGAGTTGTAACCTGTTTTACCTTCGAATTCAAGATGATTCTTCACACCGGGATTCGTTGAGTGCTTCGTTGATGGCAGACCCGAAAGGATTTCGAACCAAGCTTCTGGTTGTTGGTTGTTCTTGCTGTTCTTCACGTTTTGGTAGTGTTTTTGTGGGGTTTTGATGACTATTGATGCTTTGGGGATTGGAAAACGTGTTTAGATGGTGATTTCAGGGGATTTTCGGTATGATTTGGGTGGCCGGGCGTTGGAAAACGTGAGAGAGAGAGAGGAGGCTGTGTTTTCTGACTCTCTAGGGTTCTTGAGCATATGAGGTTCTGATTTTATCCAAAAACCTATCCCCTTATATAGACTTTCTTAAAGATAAAGAGAATCTAGTAAAAGTAAGATTTTTCGATATTTTAGTTAAGTGACTTCCCAAAGGAATTTTGCTGTGAAATTTTAACCACGTGTCAAGGATGGAAATTATGAATTTTCTGAAATGGAATCGGATTTTTTAAATGTTGGAATATTTTTAAATTGAATTTCTTGTCAGATTCAGTCAGAAATTGCTAGAAAATTATTGGAAACTCGAAAAATCAAAATTCCAACGCCATTATGCTTAGAATGTCATCCTCTATCATGGGTTAAAATATCAAAGCATTTCAAGCTGATTTGGGCATCCTTTGGAGGAGAGAGAAAGCTTATAGGAGGTCTCAGGAGCCTTTAAAGATTACCAAAACGCCCCTGAAAATGACGAAGCTGCTCCTCATGCCATGGGATGTGCCGCTCGAGCCGGAATCCTCACTACTCGATTAAAACGCCCCTCACATCACCAGGACCTCGTGGACCCTAACCAGAGGGGTCAAAATTTTGGGTATAACAACCGTGCTGTAAAATAGTTGACTCTTAATACGAAGGTGTTTTGCTCCAATCTCAGATTCGTAAGTAGGCTAATTTCTCTCGCTTTCTTTCATCCTTAGTGATGTTATCTACCATGTAATTTAACTGGTTCCTGAAGAAGTCATCCACTGAATCACAAGCTCTTCTAAGCATTGGTCACTTGACGTGCCATAATGTGCACTCACAATGTCTATCTCTGACAATTACTAATTCTTACATCATGGGTGTTGGATATGGGGTCTATCTCTGCAACCTTCCTTATTACTCAAGTGTATCTGATATGTTCTAAAGTGATATCAAGTTTACAGTTTCCATTCTTTAACAAAAGCGTATTGCATCTCTAATAAGTGAGAGCCCTTTTGAGGGGTTCATTCCCACTCATGGCCTCACAACAAGGAGAGGTATCCCCACCCTAAAGGCATGGTTCATTCTCCGTCCCTGTCCTTAGCATTATCTCAATATTCTCATTGGTACCCTTTCTTGGTAATATTCTTCCCAATCTAAGTTATAGGTTTGTAATCGTTCACATCTACACATTGTAGTTCATTCATGGCTTGAATCAGCTCTTTTACAACTTACTGCGCCTCGAGTTCTGATGTGGTTAACATCCTTGGCTTGTAGGCTCTTAGTGCTTAGTGCTTCAGTTCATTACTTGTACTCTCACTCACTTGTAGGTCATTCTTAAAGGTTTTTGTTTCCTTGAACACTATCCACCGTTAGATTTCATAACAAATGTAGTATTGGGTTTCATGGTAAGTTGTTGCGTCCTGCTTCCCACTATGGAAGTTTATTCAAGCGTTCTGAGGTTACTTAGTGTCTTTGGCAACACTGTCGTTTTATTAGACTTATGTCTTTTAGTGAATAAGGCTAAGTTCGTATTAGGTGTTTGCCTTACGGTGTCCAAGTTGGATATCATCCTGTCATCTTATGCTTCCATCTCAACGCTTCGTTCAACTCCCGTTGACCACGCCACCCGTTGATGATTGTTCACACTTGGGTGTTAATGAGTTAGACGAACAGTATTAGCAGTCATTCATCAGTTATTTGGCTCGACTATACCCGCTCTGTGTGGGTAGTCCTCTGAGCTTCCCTCTGTCGGGATTGTATATCTTTAATCCTTATTAGATTACTGCTTAAGTTTATTCCTTTTATCCCTGTTTCCGGGGTTCACTAACATCTTTATTGTAGAATGTTTGTTATCGGTGTTCTTAACGGTCACTCTGGGAGTCTTATCTCGCTCTTCTTGGAAGACGTTATGTCAACGGTCTCTACTGTATCTCTTGATACATTCCATGTATGTTGTTACTTACGTAGTGTTTTTGCTCGAATTATTGAGCGATCTCTTAGATTCCTCTTTGAGATCCGGGTTTGGCGTTCTTACCGCACTGTCGGTTGTTGTTGTCGTAGTACGTTGTACTGTTGCTAATATTCATATGGTTTAATGTTTCGTCCAAGTCCTGCTCCTGGTTGACTGGTGTGTCACCTCATCTCATCATGGTCAGGCCGTCGGGCCTTTCCAAGGTCTTATTCTCTATTCTTATGGATTTACAATCCGGTATTAGCGTGTACTACAATCGTAGCGTTCGGTTATCTCGCCATGATGGCTTTCCGTGTAGCTTAACCGTGGTAGCACTTGCTATAGCAAGTGCGCCATGCAAGATGAGCTTCCGGTACCGTGTGCGTCGGTAATGGTACTTCCACCTAGTTTCCATATCTTTGGTAGTCCTCGGGACTCCTTCGACGTTCTCTTATTTAGGATAACTAGCCATCCGGCAGTTTCCTGGTTGTTTTGACAGTGCTGTCATTTGTCAGGGTGTCCTCTTTTTTTGAGGGAACCCCTCGTTACTTACTTATGTCTTAATCCTCGCTCCCGTCTTCACGTATTTTGTCACGGTTACTAAGTGATAGTTCTCCTTTAGGTACTACATCGTAGTCCTATTCCGGTATACAATTGTATAAGTTTCTACCGTCATCAGCATTATGTCGGCCAGGTTTGTAACCTTCTTCATTGTATAGGGTTTGGAGTTCCCGTTCCTAACTGGACTTTCCAGTAATCACAACTCTATGCTTTATACTCTCCCCTGTCATGCTCACTCGGATCACTGTCCGGTACTCATGTCTCTTATCATTTCCTTATCCATTGCACTCGTAGTGCTTTCCTTATCAATGGTATTGCGGGTTATTTCGACTGCGTAGCATGTCGACCCATGTTGCCGGTAATTACCGTTCCCTTATTGACAGAATTCCATAGGTAGCGCCTGTTTCTCTGTTGCGCTCCATTAAAAACCTCAAAGTTCTCCGGAACTGTTGTGCACAAGATGTTTCTCGTATTGCTTGCTGTTAGCTAACTGCCAGATCGGGTTTCCCCGAGTAAGAGAAGGCTTTCTTACCTCTGGCGTTTGTTCCACATATTCAGGGTTAGGGATGTGGAGGGCGGGTCTAGGTACTATGGATATCCGGTAAACACCGGGAAGTCCTGACTAACGCACCTCTCACTCTATCTCTCAACCCTTAACCATAACTCAATCTCAACCTCAATATTCTACTAAGTTCGGTAATTCTTGTCTTCAGAGCGTAACTACGCTCTGATACCACTTTTTGTAACACCCCAACTCAATCCAAATGTGGTCTCGCAAACTTAACAGCGTATATATAAACTTGTCACAGCGGAATTCTTTACACTCCAGGACCTTGCCACGGTCTGACTACAGAATATACCGAACATTAGTACATAACAACCTTAACCAAATACATATCCTTCTTACAACCCCCTCACATCCTATACATCTTACTAACTCAATTGCCATACGAGTGTACATGCACAACTCGTAGGCCACGCTTAACCCATAACACTTGTACCCCTTCTTACTCTCGCGACAGCCGCCTCCTGACGTTCACCTGTGTAGTAAAAACTGCCCCCAAAGGGGGTCAGCACGAATGCTGGTACGATCCTCTCATGGCCCCCAAGCTAACGTGGCTACGACGACTAATTGTCGATAGCATGGACGTTGATTAGATGCACAACATAATAGTAAGTGCAGTAAACAACAAACCAAATTTGAACAATCAAAGTTCACACACAATGAACGACTTAAATGCGTTCCCTTAATTAGAGAGTTAATTATTTAACTCCTTAAGTTATCTTTCCTCTTAATCTTAGTCCATCCTTATCTCACCTCAATCTTAGTCTTGTCTTAATCTTAGAAACAACCATCCTTTAAAAAGGAGTGGATGTAACTTATCTTAGTCTTAATAATACAAACCATCCTTTAAATATGAATGGTTGCAACTTACCTCAACCTTACCTTATATATGCCAACCGTTCTCTCATTGGGAACTGGTTAACCCTTAGTTCGTTGTTTATTTTTGTAGGGCTTGGTAAACCCTAGCCAGCAGCAGGACACTTACCGGCAATAACAACATTCTTAAATTGTTGGGGATGTAGGCTAGATCCCCCCCCCATCTTAATGCCTCCCTCCTAAAACAAGTAGTCCAAGGAGGCTGAGTCTATATGTCGACTCTAGGCGACGAGTCTGAAGACAAGTCATATTTAGAAGTCGGTATCTGATAAGGATACCGACCTCCCCCAATACACATGTGCCGGTACCATTCCGGATTCCTCACTCCCCCCATGTTAAAGTTAGTAGTAGTCTCAATGCGACGTTTGTTTGTTTAACCTCTTTCGGTTATTAGTTTTCAAACATCACACAACAACACAATCAACATGATATTCCGGTTGCACGCTTTATCTTGTTTAGTGAGCACACAAAAACAAATAGCACACAAGCCGAGGGACACCTCATTAGCAAGCAGGTCACAAGAAGAATTGTACCATTCACCGTTGGTTGTTCGGTTGCTTAATCTCTTCCAGAGTCCAATTTCCAAGTCCTAAAACATTCATCCAGCTTTAGGTTGTTAATCCCTTAACTCAATTCAACTTACTTATCTTACTTAACTTACTTAACCCTTAATGATCCCCACCTAACACCTCTTAAGTCCTACAACTTAATCTTACAAACTTAACCTTAAACTTTTAAGCTTATACTTAACTTAATCCCCTAGGTCTTTATACCTCTAGTAATCTTTGCCTCCACAATGGGGTACCCTTAATACCACTAAACTCTCTTAGGGTTTCTTTTTTTTTTAAGTCTTAAGGGTCGTCCGACCCACCGTCCGACCCACCAACTGGGTCGGACCCTTCCAGAAACTTTCGGGTTTGAAAAACTCCACTTGTCCGACCCATGTCCGACCCAACCAACTGGGTCGGACCATTCCAGAAATCCTTCCGTCTTTTAAAACTCCTCCGTCCGACCCATGTCCGACCCATGTCCTCTGGTCGGACCGTTCCAGAACCCTTCACTGGCGTCTAACAGAGGCCGTCCGACCCAAACTTGGGTCGGACTCCTGGGCCGGACGCCACCAGAACAAGTCCAAAAATTGTTAAATCTTCACCAAACTTCTCCTAAAGCCTCCTAATGTGTTCTAACATCATTTAGACCCTTAAACCCGCCTTTAATCATCCTCCAAACTCATTAAAATAACCTCCAAAGATCTTCTTAAACATTTACTAATTCTTGCAAAAACTCCTAACACTTATCATATAGTTCCTTATATTCCCAACTTGCAACCTCACCAAAACTTCAACCAACCCTAGTGCTCCCTCCTTAACAGTTTGACCACTTCATAAACATCATTTTCCATCTTTAATTCATCCATCTTCCCTTTGCTAAACCTTCCAAGGTTATCTTGCATTTCCATGCACCAATTTCTCTTCTTTTCATTTGTTACTCATCACTCCTAAACTCTTGAGCTTGCTTATACATTTCTTTCCATTACCTTAATACCTTGACATTGTTCTTCATTTACCTTGACGACTTACAACATTCTCCTACAATTTTCATTTCCATCACCCAAGTCCACACATTACCATTTAAACTAAACCTTACTAGTCCACTACTAACATCACCACCTCTTACACAAACTTCCCGAAACTCTCATTGTTCTACTCTTTAGTTCATTCCTAAACCATCTCAAAGCATTATACATCATTTCCTCCAGATTTTTGCACAAGTCTTACATTCCTCATAACATGACTTTGGTGTGTTCAATACACCCACCAATCCTCTAATCTCCTCCTAGACAATTCTAGGTCATTCCAAACCTCAAGAACTCTTTACCTAACTCATTTCCACTCAAACTCCTCATAATGATCCCTAGTGAATCCTAGGGCATATTAACTCACCACTACCACTTAAAACACTTTGTTTTCTACTCAAATTTCGCCATAGCTTCTCTAGTATATTATCATGCCCAAATGCATTATTTTCCTCATTCAACCATCTCACACACATCAAGTTCTTTCCCATCATATCTTCTCACCCAAACCAACTCAATCACATCAAACTCAATATATTGCAATAATCTTAAATTGCATAGCACTAAGGCTCTTAAATGACATGGCTCTTAGGCCCTTAAATGACTTAAACTTAAACACTGAATTTCCCACATATAAAAGCTTTCAACCTGCAACTACACCCATCAATCTCATAGTAGTTATAATGCTCTTAAAACTCATCTTAAACTCATATTACTAACTCATGCCCATTGGCTCCTTAATCACAAGTTCATAAGCTTGTTTAAGTTGTTTTTCTTAGGTTACATAACTCATTACCTAATGTAAGCCCTAGGCTACATTGGTACCCACCCAACTCATCCCTTAAAACTTAAACCACCATTAGGTAAGCATTTTACCTTGTTTTCTCAAGCTTAACTTAACTTCCTCCTTAGACCTTCTTCTTGAATGAATATCGGCCACCACTTAAATTTCCCTTGCCAATGTTCTAATCAATATTCAATGACTCTCATGAGTGCTAAACAATACACTAACCTTAAGGAATGAAAACCTAGGTTAAAATGTGTTCAAAGGTATAAAAGTGGATGATTACCTTTGAAGTCTCAAAGTAGACTTGGGCATTGAATGAAAGAGGACCTCCACTAGTCCTTGCTGAATAAAACAAGCTAGAAAAAGGCATAAAAACAAAGCCCCATGAGTAGTAAATTTTCGGCCATGTAGAAGAAGTGGTGGAAACATGGTTTTTCTTACATTTTCCTTACCTTGAATGAATGGAGAACCAAATGGGCTCTTCAAACTTGATTTTCCTCCATCAATGGAGTTTTCTCATGGCACCAAACTTGAGTTTTGAAGGATTTGAGAAGATAGGAAGATAGGTCTTGGCCTAACTAAGAGAAATCTATACTTGGTTTTTGATTTGGAGCAAAGATGAACACTTGGTGAGCAATTGAAGGTGGAGCACCCATGGATGGAGCTCTCTCGGTTTTGGAGCAAGAGAAGAGAAGAAGAAACCGTGGGAAGAAGAGAAATGAAGAGAGAGAAGAAGAAAGGTAGGCTAATATAAGATATTTGCTTTATAAAAGCAAATAGTAACTCCTTTTACTTATCTCTTCTTTTCTTCCTTATTTGATGAAGTCTATGGTGACTCATCCTTAGAAAACCGGCCCCTCTTTATAACCAAGATATTTATGGTCTTGGTTGACCAACTAATTGACTTATGTTGATTAAAACCTAAACTAGTCACTATTTGGCACTATTCACAAATCAGTGCCCATATTTCTGAAATTTTTGATTTCCCATTGATTTAGGCTTCCTAATGTGATACTAATTAGTAAAATGTTTTAAAGAGTAATGATGGACATTTAGCCACTCAAAACTCAATTCTAAGACAATTTCTCAAAAAGGTGCTTTAAGGAGTCTTATAGCACATTTTGTGTTTAAGCTTGTTTTTGAGCTTGGTTTTCTTTGTAATTGATTTAAAATGTCCATTAGCATATTACTAAAGTCTTATAATGGTATTTGGGTGCTAATCAAAGTCACTCCAAGCTTAGAGCACGTTTTTGCCCAAATTGCCCTTAAGGCACTTTCTTGTGTTTTCCTTGGTTTAAATTGTCTACCAATCTTTCTAAGGCATATTCTAGCCTTACTACATCATAATTTGATGTTTAATTAGCATACTTAGGTTTGGGGTATTTCAGATTTATTTAATCCCAAAAACAAACCAATATTTTTCCAAATTTCGAACAACCTCAAGGGTTGTTCTAATCTTCATTTCCACCCAAACTTTCAGTTAATTCACCGAGTAGCCCATAAGTTTTATAAAGTGTTAAATTTTAATACTTAAACTATATGTTATACTCCTTAATTAAAGAAATCACAAAACCAACTTATAATTTTCCCAAATACAGACCCTCAAGGTCATTTCTATTCAACCTCTAATCTTTCGGAAATTATATTATATACCCATAGATTTTTAAATCATTACATATTAGTACTTAAACCATATATTATAATCCTTAATCAATTCATTCATCAAAAACTAACCCAAAAATTCTTTTAATTTCCAAAACAGACCCCTAGGGTCTTAATATTTATTTCCCAACACCTATATTTCTCCTTAATACTTATACACCCCATTTCTTTTATAAATGTTATTTTTGACTTAATATTTCTTTAAATACCCAAAATAATTACTTCTATTATTTAACTTTGGTCAAACCTCACTTGTGGTCAAGGTTGACCACCTAAATTATCCCTTTGACCAGACTTGTTTTTATTTTTGAAAATACCTCTATTAATTCTTTATTTTACAATTAACCCTTAATTTCATAAAGTTCACATTTTATACTTATAAACTTCCTAAAATTAATCCCTTTCGGTTTTAATTATATTTAGTGCTCTATATTTCTTTTCAATTATGTTTTGACCCCCATATATAATTTATTTACTTACTTAGACGTTTTATAAGTTTTCAAAATTATTTAAACCATGCCATAAGCTTATAAATCTACCATTATCTTTCTAATATATTCCTAGATGGTTATGTACTAGTATTATTATTTTGCACTAGCTACTCCTACAACTTTCTAAATCAACTTTATAAATTCAATAATAACTTTTAAGGCTCAAAATATGCATAATTACATAGCCTAATTCCATGGCCTTAAAAATGGCCTAATAATAATTTTTAAATGACATTAAAATGTCCTCAAAATTATATTATAGTTACCGTTTTGTATAAAATTTATTCTAATACCTTTTAATCATTTTTCTTCCAATAATCACTTATAAAATTGCCATAAATAACCCATTAGCACTTAGTCTCCCTAATCAATTATTTAACCATTAGTGTTCTACACATATTTCAAATTTAAATAGTATACATAACAGCAACTACCCTCTCGGTTTGCACAATTATAATTAATTTCCTTAAACTATTTGTCTTCCCTTAATAATTCGTAAACTACAAGTTAATAGGCTATTACCAATAAACCTCACTAAGCAAATACTTATCTCTTAATTTCCTCCATGCATTTAGGATCTAACAGCACATAAGCACCCATATATTTGTATAAGGCCATGATTATCAATAGTTCTTAAGGGTTCTAGTGAAATAAAATAAAGTAAAAATATGAGGTGGAAATAAGATGGAGGAGAGATTAAGAACCCATGAGAGAGGGTTCTTCCACAAGAACTCTTAAGAACCCAAATATGGGTCCCACAACAATTATTATTCCAATCACAATGCTCCACATAGATGAAAGAGAAAAAAACTAATATGTGAGTTCTCTGATATTGTTAAAAATTAGATGTGGTTCCTAAAATGTGGTGGAAGAAAGAGAAATATGTGAGAGAATATTAAGAACTCAAAAATGAGTTCTTTGATAATCATGCTCTAATACTCTAGGCAGTGTTTTATTTTACAAACTCATAATCCTAGAAAAAAACATCAAAATGTGGTTTAAGTGTTTTTACCTTGTTTTTGATCTCCTGAAATTTCTCCATTAGCCACACCACACTTCCTCGGTTGTACATATGCATACACACGTAGATAAATCTATTTATACAAAATTTATTTTCCTTAAAGCATCATTTAACCCTTAAGGTTTTTTAAGAGTATAAATACCTCTTTAAGCTTTATTGTCTCCTTGGTAATCTCCTCTACGGCTCACGGTTCTTTGAGTTATCAGAACCCATTCGGTTAATATGTATACACAAGAAATATGGCTTACATAGTGATTATTCTAGCTAATTATTTCAAGGAGTTTAAGCATGCATTTTGTTTAACATTAAATAAGTAGCTCTTTTCCTTGTTATTTGGAGAGATTTTAGGTGTTGTTTCGGTCACCTACAACAAGGATAAGGCTTCAGGTTTTATAGAAGAAAAGAAATGACAAAACGTGAGGCTAGAACAACCATGAGAGAGTCACGCTTTTCCTTACCATTTAAGCTTAAATGAGTCCCTCAAGTTCTTGGACAGTTTGAAGCGTTCCAAGTGAGGTTCTATGCCTTAGGAAAATGCAAGAAAATCATGTAGGAATGGAGCTAATCAGAACCGTGAAAGAAGGAGGAGAAAAGAGGTGGTTTTATACCTTGTTTTGAGTTGTTTTCCTTTGCTGTACAGAGAGCAATGCAGGTAAGATTTTGTGTGATGTTGCTACTGTAAAAGAGAGGGCGAAGACTGGAATGAAGTAGGAAAAAACAGGAGAGGAATGCTGGGAAAAACAACGTGAGAAGAAGAAAAAAATAATGCAGAATAGCAGTTTACTCTGCCTGATGTTGCTTGGTGTTTGTGACAGAGAAAGAGGGCTCAAGCTGGGGGTTTTCTTTCTGTTTCATGAAGGAAAGATAAGCTGTGTTATGTAGCATGAATGGGGGTGGGAACTCTGGTGCGCAGGGGCTAGAAGCGTGGAGGTATGAAAGAAAAAAAAAGTGAGTCTTACCAGCTTGTTTGTTCCTCCTCTGCTGCTGCTGGTCTGAAAATAATCAAGGACAAGGCTTGCTATTTCAACCGAGAATGAGGGGAACTGGGTGGTTTTGTTGTTGTCTTATGAAGAGGAATGAGGGCAGCAGCATTCTAACAAGTGTGTTGCAAAAATCTGATGAGAATACAAGGCTAGAACCGTAGGAAAAGGAAGGAAGATGAAGTTGCTTACCAGTTTTTTTCCTGCTGGTTTTCTCTTTTGGTGCTGCTGTAATTCAAGACTTTTTTTTTTGATGAACTTTGGTACTCTATATATAATCAGAAAGCTAGTACAACATAAAGGTTTTATGTCTCCTTGTCCAAGTTACACGCAACTTGGACACGAAAAGGAATATGCATTCCTTTCCAAATCCGAATCTTATCAAAAGCACTATTATACATCTTAGCAACAAGAAGGTAGGGTGATTGAAAGTTTCATAGTTTGAACTCCAACTATAACTATCTAAGGAATAACAAAGATTTTTGAAAGCTAACAAATCCTGTCTCCCACCTTCTTCGATCATTTCAAACCCGAAAATTTTGTCCTTCATCTCTTTACGGATATTATCAAAGCAGATACAGTAGATACCTTCACTAAGTGCAAGTTCTACTGCAATACGAGCTGCTTTTATCACCGCCAAATGCACCTTGTAGGTGCTACTTATACTCTTGTTGAAAGCTATCACTGGGGAACCTGTTGAATTTCTCAAAAGACCTCCAATCTGTATCGGAAAATCTTTCCTTTTATAAACTTCAATACAAATAGAGGTGGTACCTGTCGGAGGAGTCCGCCAGGGAGACAGATTTCCTATACTAGATTGCTGCAGGGAGGAGGAGTCCGTATACGCTGCAATGAAAGCTTGGTTGTGCTCAATGACAGTCCACCACGCCAGGGTAGGATCATGTCTACACTTGTTTCTTGCATCATAAATCATCCACATCATATTTGCTACTTCACAGCTTACTTTTTCCCCACTTTTTTGCTTTAGAGATAAACCAATCAATGATAGCTTCGTTATCAGAGGTAGGAATATCCTGGATATCAAGAACATTAGTCCACAAAGAAGCAACAGCACAACACCTAAAGAAACAGTGAGCTTGAGAGTCTCTATCTCCACAAAAGAAGCATTCATAAGGGCCCTGAATACGCTTCCCAATATTACCTTGGCAAGGAGTAATACCATTGAGGAATTTCCAAAGAACTAACCTTGCTCTCGGAGGACAGAAAGAGTGAAGAATCTTCTTTTTAATGAAGGAGCACTGATTATCTGAAGAAGACTGACCCTGAGCCTGAGATTGTTGAAGAAGTTGAAAGCCTGATTTGACATTGTAGGATTTATCCTTTGACGACATCCAGATCCAATGATTGTCCTGAAGCTTGATACCAGACTTGAGAAGGGGTATGTTCTGCACCAATGATTTCCAAATTGGGCTATCCTTATAAGATGGACCAGCTTGGGTTATACAACTATTAGGGAAATATAAACTTTTCAAAGTGACAGCCAACATAGAGTTAGGATGCTCCAAAGCCCTCCATAACTGCTTAGTAAGAAGAGCTTTATTGAAATCATCTAAAGCTCTGAAACCCAATCCTCCCATGTCATTCTCTTTACAGACCTTTCTCCATTTCAACCAATGCATAGACTTAGTGCTCGTATTACCCCCCTACCAGAAGCCAGAGATGATGGAGTTAAGCTTATTTATAATAGTTTTAGGGAGAAGGAAAAGAGACATCGTATAGAAGGGGATGGTTTGAAGAACACTCATCACCATAATAGATCGAGCAGCTTGAGACATTGGCTTAATCCAAGAAGCGATTCTCTTCTGAACCGCTGTAATGATATACTCATAGATCTGTGATTTGTTCCTCCCAGTCTTCAAAGGGAGACCCAAATATCTAGAAAAGAAGGGAACTTCAACAACCCCCTAAGCATTAGCAAACTGCATTTTGAAATGCATCATCAATTTCTTACTGAACACAATCTCTGATTTCTCCAAGTTCACTTGGTGCCCTGAAGCAAAGAGAAACTTGTTCACACTGTCATTCAAGTACTTAACATTTTCATAAGAGGCCACCCCAAAGAAAATGATGTCGTCCGCAAAAGCTAGATGAGATATAGAAGGACCTCCTTGCTTCATTTTGATACCTTTGTAGCCTCCTATCAAGTCGGAGTGATTAAGAAAGCTTGTTAAGGCTTCCTGAACCAGAATAAAAAGAAGAGGAGACAAAGGGTCTCCCTGTCTAATACCCCTTGTCTGCCGGAATAAGTGTGCCGGAGACCCATTAAGAAGAATAGCACATCTAACCGATGAGATACAGTTCATAACAGGAGTGAGCCAATTAGGAGGAAAGCCCATAGCAAACAGAATCTTATGTATGAAACTCCATTCTAACCTGTCATAGGCTTTACTCAGATCTGTTTTCAAAGCAAAGAACCCTTTTTTGAAGCTTGACTCCTCCCCATGAAATGAAGCAATTCCCCAGCTAGAATGATATTGTCAGTAATCAACCGGCCTTTAACAAATCCAGATTGATTCTCTGAAATGATCGACGGGAGCATCTTTTGAAGTCTTCTAGCTAAGACTTTAGAAACAATTTTGTAAGTGAAATTACACAAAGCAATAGGTCTGAAATTACTCATCTCCACAGCTCCTTAGTTTTTGGGATAAGAGTGATGAAGTAGTCATTGAACCCATCAGGTATAGAATCTCCTCTAAGAATAGCTAACACCGAATCTGTGACTTGAGAGCCTACAGTTTCCAATAAGTCTGGAAAAATTTTCCATTAAAGCCATCTAGACCAGGAGATTTGTCTGCCCCAAGCATCTTAGCTGCCTCCACCACTTCTGACTCAGAATATGGAGAATTCAACTCATCATAAATGAAATCATTAGCCAATCTTCCTCTGACTGCATCCTCAAATATAGAATCTCCTCTAGGAGAGGCTGAGGTGAAAATTTCTGAAAATAGTCTCTAGAGATTCTTTCAAGTTCTGACCATTTATAACACATTACATGGTTAGAGTCTTTGAGCCCGAATATACTATTAGCTCTTTGGTTATAAGAAGCTTTAGAATGAAAGTAACTAGTGTTCTTGTCCCCTGATTTCACCCATGAGTCTCTAGACCTCTGTTTCCACCAAATCTCTTCTTTCACAGCCAATAATTCAATCTCCATCAGAAGTCTCTTTCTATTAGTATCCGACCCAAAAGAAGGAACTCTTTTAGTCTGACTTTCTAATTCAGCCCTCTTCCTCTGAATCTTCCATTTGATTTTCTTTAGAGACCATTCCTTCCAAAGAGATAATTTCTTAGCACACTCACTGAGCTTTTGACCCAGGTCCAGACAACAATTTCCCCAAACCTCTATAATGATATCTCTGCATTTCTCTTCCAGACACCACCCATTTTCGAATCTGAAAACTTTCTTTGGGATTCTTTGAACTCCAAACAAGCGAATAAGAATAGGACAATGATCAGAGTATTCCCTAGGGAGATGTTCCACAGAGATGTTAGGAAACATGTTGATACCCAAAGGACAGCTAAAAGCCCTATCCATCCTACTAACCGAGTGGCGATCATTCAACTGACAGTTAGAATAAGTACCTGCTTCCCCGAAGAATCCCAGATCCTCTAATTGGCAAAACTGATTACTTTCCTGAAGGGTTCCATCTGATCTTCATGTCTTCTTCTACCTCCCGATTTTTCATAGTTATATAAAATTTGATTGAAATCACTGACTACAATCCAAGGTAGGGTGACTTGACCCCTTAGCGTCTCTAGAAGTTTCCAAGAAAGATGTTTGAGTTTCCAATCTGCCCCCCCATAGAAACCAGTCAAGTGAAAGCAAATACCTCCAGGAAGGGAGATCTCCGCTGCCATATGGTGAGGAGAAGAATTAATACTTTAAACACCAATACCCACTCTCCACATTAGGGCCAAACCACCACTTCTTCCTCTACTACTTACAGCTAGGGGTGCAATTTTTTCCCAACCCGATAACCCGACCCATACCCAACCCGAAAATAGCGGGTTTGGGTCACTATTATTGACCCATTTAATTATTGGGTCGGGTATGGGTTACCTATTAAATTTTTGGGTTGGATATGGGTTCAAAGTCCTAACCCATAGTCAACCCGACCCGTTTATTTTATTTTATTAAAAATAATAATAAATAAATAATTAGATAAAAATATAAATATATTACTAAGTAAGTGCTAACCTACTATTAGTATAATACAGATTATGAAGTATCTTTTTTATGAGAGGTTGTTTATTTGATAATACTACTTTGTTGTATTTCTTTATAAAGCAAAAACAAGAGTATTCGTTATGTGGATTGTCAAAAGACAGTGTGTTGCTCTCTCCTCCACAGCTCCTACTGTGGTCTTATCTCTTCTGTACTCTGAAGATTTTTGTCTATGTTTTGATTATATATTCTGAATGAGAAAATACAGTTATATTTGGCCTAGGCGCGTACACATCACCTTCTTCTGTTAAGTGCTACTGAGCACGACATGTATGTGGAAAAAGAAAAAAGACGGAGGATAATGAAAACTCTGGAATATCTACCATATTGAATGTATGATTTCATTCATTTGTAACTCCGTTTGAGCAATCATATAAAAAATTTAATTCCAAGTCTTTTAAATTTTGTATAGCCTAATTATGTTGGGTAAAACGGGTCGGGTATGGGTTTAATCATTTTATATGGGTCGGGTATTGGGTTTATAATTTGTAACCCGATTATTATTGGGTCGGGTATGGGTCAATACAATTTTAATCGGGTCGGGTATGGGTGAGCCTCAACCCAACCCATTAACCCGAATTGCCACCCCTACTTACAGCCGCCCCATAGTACGAAGGGAAAAATTTAAAGAAGTCCACCATATCCTCGTGAGCTTTGTGCGTCTCCATCAGGAAAATAATCTCCGGTTTGTGGTCTGCTATAAGTCTTTTCATCCAATACTTTGATTCTGGCTTCCCTAGACCCCTACAATTTAAGGAGATACAAGCCATCCAATACCCAGAATCTCACAAAGCACAAGAAGAGGGGCACCAATATTAGGAATGATCAAACAGACAATGAAGAACCCCAGAACAGTGGCCAAGGATGTCCTCTGACAGTCCCGAAGAGGAACAAACAAAAGCTATTAACTGAGTTCGAATCAACCAAAACTTCAAGAATTCTCAATCTCAGCTATAAAATCTCTTCAGCGGCAGATGAACAACTGGAAAATAGCGACTACTTAAAGAAAATCGCTAACAAACAGCTCAGGATGCAGAGATGCTACTACTAGAATTACTGTTGTGAGCTGATATCTGTTAGTAATCGCCTAACCTCTGTAGCTCTCAGAGAGCGAACCAGTACTCTCCCAAGTAAACCAATACTCCTGAACTGGCCAAAATTTTGGAACGCGACTGACGAATTCAAATTGAGAGGTTTCAAATATTTCAGCCTCGAAACTCTGAATGAAGAAACGGGAACCTAAATTCGACAAGGCTGTTAAAACCGAACAGAATCCACAACCCCTTGTCCGACTTGGAAATATCTGGGCCTTTCACACTCGGATTATCCGCAAAAGTCAAATTTTGTGCGCAAATCCACTAAAGAACTCAAGGATCAATGTTATACTACTTACAGAGCGAGACCCAGTGATTATCATAATCACCTATCTCTGATAAAACTTCAAAGTCGACAAAACATCTCCATCCTCAGAGACATAGCAGGAGCCTTTTCAAGCAGATAATCAACTTAGGGAAAGCCTGGCGTCGATAGGAGAAAAAACTGATACAAACTCACGCTGGAGTAGCCGTCAACAAAAGAAAGAAAGAACTCTTCTGGGTCACTTCCGAGAAGACGAACAAAAAAACCCCTCAAAATATAACCGATATTCCAAAACCTCAATCGCTGAAGAAGACTGATAGAATCACTCCTGAAAGGAAGTGAAAAGGAGGGACTAGGGAATCGCCTCCTGAATCGTCTCTAAGAGATCGATAATTTACTGCAGCCCTAAGCTAAGAGAGTATAGGCGGCGCCCGTTATGGTATTATGTTGGTCATGCGGGACTCATCAAACAAGGCCTGGACGTTTTGGCCTTGTGTTATCCTATTCCGGTGTGGCTCTATTTACTGAATCTAAATTTTACTAATGACTTTACTAATGATCAAGGTGTACATAATATGTACCAATCCTTAAGATTAATATTGTACGAGTAATGTTAACCAAGCCTTGCCGGTTATAATTACTGAACTCGTACGCTCAGTCGTGGTTTCACTTCGCACAGTCGGAATTTTTAAAAACTTTACGATCTTGCCCCTGCTTTAATATCTTTTAGAAATTACTATATTTACCCACAATTTGTGACATATTACGAGGTGACCCCAAATTTAATTACGCACAGTCAGAATTCCAATACGCTCAGTCAGAAAATGACCAATTTATGGGCTAATGTAGGCAAAATTTATTAAAAGCGGTTCGAAAAAAGCAAAGAAGGATTCCGAAGTACTTATATAAGTAAAAAAATATCATAAAAATTATCAACAAAGTATACCATGACAAAGTAGACGAAAAGACGCGTCGGCGCAAACAGATAAAAAACGGAGCTATAACGAAGAAGATATGGCAATTTTAAGACCGGAACCCGGAGAAGGCGCCGGTAAAGAAGACCGCGCACGGGCGCGCGCCACTCTTTACCGGCGCCGGCGCCGGCCCTTCCTTACCGGCGCCTGCGCCGGGTTCCGGTCTTAAAATTGTCATATCTTCTTCGTTATAGCTCCGTTTTTCGATCGGTTTGCGCCGACGCGTTCGTCTTTTTGTCTACTTTGTCATGGTATACTTTGCTGATAATTTTTATGATATATGTATTATTTCTTCTAAAGCACAACCTTAACTATCATCGACGTCTTGTTCGAAATTGCCTATCAACCACTAATTACATGTCCATTGAAGAAGAATCTATTTGAAATTCATAGAAATTTTCTATCATTTCCACCAACGATCTACTAGACTGCAAGAGCGATGAGGAAAGACTAAAGAAGATCAAGACTTCAAAGTGTGCAGTAAATGATGACGACAAACATGAACTACTTCATATTGACGATCTTCTACTAGACTGCAAGAGCGATGAGGAAAGACTAAAGAAGATCAAGACTTCAAAGTGTGCAGTAAATGATGACGACAAACATGAACTACTTCATATTGACGATCTTCTAAGACTGCAAGAGCGATGAGGAAAGACTGAAGATCAAGACTTCAAAGTGTGCAGTAAATGATGATGACAAACATGAACTACTTCATATTGATGATCTTCTACTAGACTGCAAGAGCGACGAGGAAAGACTAAAGAAGATCAAGACTTCAAAGTGTGCAGTAAATGATGACGACAAACATGAACTACTTCTATTGACGATCTTCTACTAGACGGCAAGAGCGATGTGGAAAGACTAAAGAAGATCAAGACTTCAAAGTGTGAAGTAAATGATGACGACAAACATGAACTACTTCATATTGACGATCTTCTACTAGACTGCAAGAGCGATGAGGAAAAACTAAAGAAAATCAAGACTTCAAAGTGTGTAGTAAATGTCTATTTTTTAGTTTTAAACAGCAGGGATTTTCCATATACACTAACATTGTCTATCATTTCCACCGATTCCACTAATTAATTCATTTCGACAACTGATGCCCGAAATGCATTCCACAATCCTCAAATGACTAACATGAAAACCCTAATTGGAGGGTAAATGGTACAACTTATTCGACACACGCATCATTTTAAATCCCAGAACAATTAACAATTCAAATGACTAACACGAAAACCCTAATTGTGGGTGCGTTAGCCCTTTAGTGTATCATGATTCTCGTGGATTCTATTTAGTGAATTCTTTTAAGAACAACGAGATCGGTTTGTCGTCGGAGATTGCTCAAAAGATGTTTTTTTTACAAATGAAATTGTATACATCTTTGAAACATATTTTCAATACTTCAAAAGCGAGATCGGTTTGTCGTCGGAGATTGCTCCTAAAATGTTTTTTTATAACAAGTGAAAATATATACATCTTTGTAACATATTTTCAGGACTTCAAAAGCGATTCTATTTCGAAGTTTCATTTTCAAACAACATTGTTCGCACGTCATTTCTCATAATGTTAAAACTTATTCGACACACGCATCATTTTAAATCCCAGAACAATTAACAATTCTGTTGACTACCAGTACATGAAATCCAAATGTGTTTGCACTAATCAAGTCTGTGTTTGCACTAATCAAGTCGGGGGACGTCGTCTCCTCGTACTAGCCCTGTAGCGTGCATTGTGTTCCCTACGGTCCGCCTCAGCCCTGCTTCGTTTTACTATCGAATAAGAAGTCAATGATAGTTAATGTCGATAATGATAGTTAATATTGATATTGATAGGAAATTTTGATAATTTCAAATAGATTCTTCGTCAATGGACGTGAAATGGGTGGAAATGATAGAAAATTTCAATGAATTTCAAATAGATTCTTCTTCAACGGACATGTAATTAGTGGTTGATAGACAATTTCGAACAAGACATCGATGATAGTTAATATTGTGCTTAAGAAGAAATAATACATATATCATAAAAATTATCAGAAAAGTATACCATGACAAAGTAGACGAAAAGACGAACGCGTCGGCGCAAACGGATCGAAAAACGGAGCTATAACGAAGAAGATATGACAATTTAAGACCGGAACTCGGCGCCAGCGCCGATAAGGAAGGGCCGGCGCGGCGCCGGTAAAGCGTGACGCGCGCCCGCGCGCGGTCTTCTTTACCGCGCCGGCGCCGGTCCTTCTTTACCGGCGCCTGCGCCGGGTTCCGGTCTTAAAATTGTCATATCTTCTTCGTTATAGCTCCGTTTTTCGATCCGTTTGCACCGACGCGTTCGTATTTTCGTCTACTTTGTCATGGTATACTTTGCTGATAATTTTTATGATATATTTTTACTTATATAAGTACTTCGAAATCCTTCTTTGCTTTTTTCGAACCGCTTTTAATAAATTTTGCCTACATTAGTCCCTAAATTGATCATTTTCTGACTGAGCGTATTGGAATTCTGACTGTGCGTAATGAAATTTGGGGTCACCTCGTAATATGTCATAAATTGTGGGTAAATATAGTAATTTCTGAAAGATATTAAAGTATGGGCAAAATAGTCATTTTCTGACTGTACAAAATGAAAACACGACTGAACGTAGTGACCATCTTTTAGCCTTGTGGCGGCTTGTTATGAAATCTAATCATGTCTTAACTTTGAAAAATTTGTTACCCAGAATGCCCTCGTACTTCTGGCGAGCGGGAAAACAGGACAGCGCTCTGCTCCCTAGGGAGACCGAACGATCCTCGTCTGCAAACCCTCAAACACCGTCAGGCTCCGTGCTACTTCTTAGGCTACTCCATACCGACTAGTCTTTCTCTCTTCTTCAGGCAAGGCATTGGTTGAACTGTCTTCCGTCTCTTCTGCCTTCTCATCTGCAGGTAACTTTCCTTCTTACTTTTCTTCACCCCCTTCCGGTAACTTCAAACTCATCCCTTTATTGATCTGAACCCTAGACTGATTCGAACACCTCCCGAAGGAGAAAGCGGGTCCTATTTTCTTGTTCAAATTCTTTTCTGCTCGGTCGACGTAATGATTCAATCCAGCAGTTTCGTAATTCCGTTTCTTGATTTGTAATTGGTTCTCACCCAGAACAAAGAGAACAAATTATATTGGGATACTGGGCCTTCAGCCCAGTAGTCTTAATTAAGCCCATGTTTTACATTTTCTACTTTGCTAGATTATATCTTGTCGTTCTGTTTTTTAGGTAGAAGATCTTAACAATATTCTAGTAACAAGATTTGTTACTCTAGAGTATCGTAACAACATCTGGTTGGTTACAATGGATAAGTGTATTTAATATCTCTTCTACACAGCAATAATACATACGAGAATCATCATGTTTACAATCTCTTTCTCTACTGCTATACTAGCGACATATTACACAAATTATCTACCGAGATTTACAACTTCCATTATGGTATCAAGAGCTTAGGTTATTCTTCATCGACTTGGAGTTGTCTTCACTATGACAGAAGATCCGAACAAAGGAAAGTCGCCAGCGGTGGCGCCCTCAAATTGCTCCACCATCATCGATGTAAATGATCCTCTTTATGTCCATGCGGCAGAAAATCCGGGACTGAATCTTGTGTCCAAATTCAATGGTGGCACAGGGTTCCTGGGATGGAAATCAGATATGGTCACAGCTCTCAGAGTCAAAAATAAGTATGGATTCGTAACAGGAAAAATAAAGAAACCTGATGAATCCGATGAGGTCCGTTTTGGTGCTTGGGAAAGATCGAATTCCCTTGTGCTTTCTTGGCTCAAGACCGCTCTTGGACCAAACATTGCAGAAAGTGTGCGGTTTTGTCATGATCCGAAGGAACTTTGGGATGATCTACTGGAGAGGTTCGAACACAGCAACTTCGCGGTTATACATAATCTGAAACGAGAACTTTCAGAAGTTAAGCAAGGGGAGGAAAGCGTTAGTGATTATTTTACAAAGCTGAAGAAGGTTTGGGGAGAACTTAACTCAGCTCGTCCTCCACCGAGGTGTAGTTGTTCGGGCTGTACTTGCGGGGCCAGAGAGTCTCTCAAGAAATTGACAGAGGAAGACAAGCTTGTTCACTTCCTCATGGGGTTAAACCGGAAATACTTGTCCATCAGAGGACAAATATTGGCAATGAAAAAAATTCCAACTTTGGAGAAGGCTTACTCCTTAATCGTGCAAGAGGAAGAACAAAGGGGTAACAATTTACCCGGTGAAGATTCTATGTCTTTTTACAGCAAGACAACCACAGATGGTGACAGTTCCAGGACTATCAATAAGAGGTTTGATAGGAAAAAGGTCACCTGCACTTACTGTAAAAAGCCGGGACACGGCTATGAAGAATGTTTCCAGAGACAGACTTGTTCTCATTGTAAAAAATCTGGTCATACCGCAGCAGATTGCTACCAGATTTATGGGCGAGATGCAATTTTAGCCCGTAGGAAAAAGTCATATGCACACACAGTTCAGTCCAGCACAGTTCACAGTCCAGATCAAAATAGCGGTGATATCGGTCAAGAATCAGGTTTAGCACGACAATTACAGCAACTCACAGAACAAGTTAATGAACTGATGCGCAACAAAGGTACAGAAGCAAGAACCGACACGGCCGAGCATTGTAATTTTGCAGGTAACAGCATATTTTGTTTCAGTAACAAGTTGTGTCTTATGAGTAATTTTTCCAGTAATAAGTTTAACGGAGAGTGGATAATCGATTCTGGAGCTACTGATCACATGTCGGGAGTTAGTTCTATGTTTGACAACTGGAAAAACCTAGAAACAGACCGGACGGTAATACTACCGGATGGTAGTCCACAATCTGTTAATCTCGTCGGTGACATCAGATTTGGGGAAGAAACTAGGTTACCGGAAGTGATGTTCATACCTAATTTCATGTTCAGTTTGCTGTCGGTGAGTAAGCTGCTTCATCAGTTTGGTTGTGCTCTGACTTTCGATACCTTTGGCTGCTACATTCAGGACCGTATTACAGGGAAGGGTAGCAGAATTGGAGTGGCAATGGACAGCTTGTACGTTCTGGATGCGGGCGCGTTTGCAATCTGGGCAGATGAATTCTATCGTCGGCGTCGTGGTGTGCACCGAATCGGAGAAGGAGCCTGTCTGGATTCTGCTGCGACGTGGCGTACAGGTGGGCTTCATTGTCCAGCAATAAGGGCGGCGACTACCGGTCTGGGCTGCCGTACTGAGTTGGATCGTGTAGTCAGCCCAAGAGCTTTGGAGTTGCACATTAGATTGGGCCATGTGCCATTTAAGAAACTTGTACTTCTTGGTTTAATAAAAGAGACAGATTTTTCTCCGAACTATGCGTGTGATGTCTGTTACAAGTCTAGAGCGCAACGTTTACCGTTTGGAAATTCCACAAGTAAAACTAGCAGGGCTTTTGAGATGCTACATATTGATGTTTGGGGACCGTTCAGTACCGACACTTACAACGGTTACAAATATTTTGTTTGTGTTGTTGATGATTTTACTCGTACGACATGGGTTACCCTTATAAAACACAAAGGACATGCTTGGGAGACAATCGTAAATTTTATTAAGATGGTGGAACGCCAATTTGAGGCAAAGGTTAAGGTGGTCAGAACGGATAATGCAAAAGAGCTTGGCAGTTCCAATGAAGGCAAACTTTTCTACAGTCGTGAAGGTATAGTGCATCAAACCACGTGCTCTTATACGCCTCAACAGAATGCCGTGGTAGAACGCAAACATAAATATCTTTTGGAGACCGCCAGAGCTGTGTATTTTCAGTCTCATGTTCCCCTTCCGTACTGGGGTGAGTGCATACTGTATGCAACTTATCTAATTAACCGTCTTCCCACAAAAGCTTTGCATGGTGCCACACCGTATGAGAGCTTGTACAACGTCAAACCAGCATATGATGAGATCAAGCCGTTTGGGTGTTTGTGTTTTAAAACCATTATAGGTCCAAAAGGAGGCAAGTTTGACCCACGAGGTGAAGCATGTGTATATTTAGGGAATGATCCGCGAAAGAAAGGGTTCAAAGTCATGAGTCTCACAACCCACATTGTCGATGTCTGCCGCGATGTCAAATTCCATATTCATATTTTCCCTTATAAAGATCAGCAAGTCACGTCAATCCCTCAGCCCAGTTCGGCGCCTGCGCCTACTGGCCCACTGCCCATTGTTTTGGATGATCCTCATCCCTCGCCACCTGCGCCTACAGGCCCACTGCCCATTGTTTTGGATGATCCTCATCCCTCGCCAGAGCCTCCGCATGATGATCCGGCCCAGCATGATGATCTGGCCCAACGTGATGATGTCCTGCTACAGCATACTGTTCCCCATGATTCCGCTGCTTCTCCTTTAAGGCGTTCGGGCCGCGTTTCGCATAGGCCTGCATACTTGGATGACTATGTTTGTCATACTTGTTTCCAGGATATCCTTGATGAACGCGTTTACCGGGCTGGCCCACACCAACATCTTTTTCCTCATTCTACTAGCCTCACGGATACTACACCTGCCACGTCTATTGTTTTACATTCGCGTGAGGCCCATACTATGGCTTTCCATGAGCCGCGTGATTACAAGACGGCGGTCGAGTCTGCTCACTGGCGGACCGCTATGCAGAATGAGTTACGGGCTTTGGCAGACAATGATACATGGGATATCGTGACGTTACCTCGGGGTAAGAAAGTTATTGGGTGTAAGTGGGTTTATAAAATTAAACTCAAGTCAGATGGGACGTTAGAGCGCTACAAGGCTCGGTTGGTTGCTAAAGGGTTTACTCAACGTCATGGATTCGACTATCATGAAACCTTTTCTCCTGTGGTTAAGCTCACGACGATTCGCACGCTTATTGTTGTGGCTCTTCATAACGGTTGGGTAATTAATCAGCTGGATGTTAACAATGCTTTCTTGCATGGTGACCTGGATGAAGAGGTTTATATGAAGCTACCACAAGGTCTCGAGGTCACAGGGGTTAACAAAGCGTGTCGTTTAAAGAAGTCGTTGTATGGCCTCAAGCAAGCTTCTCGTCAGTGGTTTTCTAAGTTGGCCAGTTTCCTTCATACTCTTGGCTTTGCGCAGTCTAAGAATGATTATTCTCTTTTCCACAAGGACAGCTCTGCAGGGAGGATGTTTATTGCTGTTTATGTGGACGACATGCTTATTGTGGGTGCAAGTCAGAGTGAGATCGACGGCGTCAAACGTGCTTTAGACTTCAATTTCCGTATCAAGGATTTGGGAACTCTGCACTATTTTTTGGGCGTTGAATTCATTCCGTACAATGGCGGGTATATTCTCTCTCAACGCAAGTTTTGCAAGGAATTACTGGAAGAATACAATTGTTCTGCTAGGCCAACCGCGAAAGGGCCTATGGTTGTTGGCGTCAAACTTCTTGCTGATGATGGTGATTTTCTTGGAGACCCCACTGTTTACAGGCGTCTGGTGGGCAAACTCAATTATTTGACTAGCACACGGCCAGACATGAGTTTTACTGTGCAAGTTCTCAGCCAGTTTATGCAGCGTCCTACCACTGTTCACATGGAGGCAGCAATGCATGCGCTTTGTTACATACAAGGAACCATTAACTATGGTATTGTTCTCAGTAACAGGCAAGGCTCCCCTCTTACTCTCACCGCCTATTGTGATTCTGATTGGGCTGCTTGTCCCAACACCAGGAAATCTGTGTCAGGATATTATATTTTTCTCGGGGCTAGTCCCATTTCTTGGAAAACAAAGAAGCAAGGGTCTGTTTCCCTTTCTAGTGCTGAAGCGGAGTATCGATCTTTACGCCGTGTCACAGCAGAATTAACTTGGCTCACGCGTTTGTTACATGAACTTGGTGTGCCTAACATTACCCCTGTTCCAGTGAAATGTGACAACCAGTCTGCAATCTATATCGCTCGCAATCCAGTTTTCCATGAGCGAACCAAACACATAGAGATTGATTGTCATTTTGTACGTGAGAAGATTCAGCAAGGACTTGTGGACGTTACTTACACTCATACCTCGACTCAACTTGCTGATATGATGACCAAAGTTTTGCCAGGTGTCCAGTACCAAAGTCAGTTACCTCGCCTTGGTATGCACAATAGCGAGCAACCAAGCCTAGGCAATCTGGCTTGCCTACGGCTTGCGGGGGGGTATTGGGATACTGGGCCTTCAGCCCAGTAGTCTTAATTAAGCCCATGTTTTACATTTTCTACTTTGCTAGATTATATCTTGTCGTTCTGTTTTTTAGGTAGAAGATCTTAACAATATTCTAGTAACAAGATTTGTTACTCTAGAGTATCGTAACAACATCTGGTTGGTTACAATGGATAGAAGTGTATTTAATATCTCTTCTACACAGCAATAATACATACGAGAATCATCATGTTTACAATCTCTTTCTCTACTGCTATACTAGCGACATATTACACAAATTATCTACCGAGATTTACAACTTCCATCAAATTAAGCTCAAATCTTTAGCAAAAGTAATTGGTTCCAATTTCTTGATTTGTAATTGGTTCCAATTTTTGGACGGTTGGACTTAGTTTTCAAAAGTAGGCATTTTCTTGCTGCTTTTTTATTTATTCCCTGTTACTGTTGGCAGATGTCGACGGCCGGTGGTGTCGGTGATCAGAATGAAGCTCAAAAGTTGGCTGAGAAACTAGGGAAGACGTTAAAGGAAGGGGAGAGAATACTTGGACCCACGCGCAGACCTGATGGTTCTCTTCGCAAACCCATTCGAATCAGGGCTGGTTATACACCTCAGGACGAGGTTGCTATCTATCAGTCCAAAGGAGCTCTGGTAAATAAACTGTAACTCCTGTACTTATAGATGAGCTAAGTTGTATTCTTTGGAGAACGTGATTGTAATTTCATTCTTATATGGGGTCGATATGGTTTAAATATATATGTTTTGACTATTAACATATAGTCTGATTGCAGATGCGGAAAGAGGTAGAATCCCAGTCTGGACCTCCTGGATATGACCCCGCAATGGATGAAAAACCAAAAAGCAAATCTGCAAAGCGGAACGAGAGGAAAAAGGATAAAAAACTTCAGGTGGGTGGCTTAATATTATATGCGTTAAATTAATTTAAAACTTGTCAAGAGTTGTTGGGAGTTGCAGCTTCATTTTATTTGTAGAAATCAACTATGAAAGCTGCCACTATGTCTGCTGGTTCTCATAGTTTCCGTTTAATCAGGACTTGTTATGATAACAATTGAGACTTGGGTAACATCTTCTGTCCCGTTTGGCATGAAAGTGGCTAAATTTTTGTTGTCTGCTGGTAGTCTATCCAACAATTATTTTCATATTCATTTTTTTCTTCATCTACTAAGACGGGGAGACAGAGAGGCTGGCCATGTGCATACTAGGATCGGTCATGATAACTTATTGTGCAAAGGAGCTAATTTTATGTTGGAGAGTTGGGTGGAGGGTTTGTAGTTGTGGATTGAAGGGGGGATGAGAAGTAAAATGCCCGAACAATAATGCTTATAAATTGAGTTTCCGAAAAAGATGAAAAATGAGTTGGTTAGCAGGACTCCAAGTCAAGAAGGAAGAAAAAGGAAAAATATTGATCAAAACGTTGGTTGTTAAAAACTTGTATATGAATGCTGAGTGTGCAGCCTCTATTGGTTGTAGTTAAGGAACTAAAAGACTGCTGTTTGGCCCAAGTAAAATGTCTGAAAAAAAGTAATGAAGCGGCTGGGTGTGCAGGGTTTGAAGCTTCATGAATGATTCCCAATGTTGAGGTAAATCTTGTAGATGGATAATGGCTGCTGCCTTCAAAGTCTTGAAGAAATATACCACATAGAAATTGCATCAAGAATTTTATTTGTAAGATATCAGCATTTCATGTCTGCATTGGTCCAAAGAGGATCCTTAGGAGCTGCACAAAGTTAATGACAAATTTTTAACTCATACGCACTCCTGGACTGTTTGTGGTATCATGGGATGGGTGAATGGATGAGACATGAGTAAACTAGGACTGCCAAGCTGTTATGCATTCCCAAGAAAGGAAAATCAATATTTAGCACAACCCCCCTGGAACGGGGTACCACAACTTTGACCCTTAATTTTTTTAAACCAAGTCTGACTACCCAACACGGAAAGCACGTATTTCATTCTGATTATCCAGTATAATGACCCAATGTCTGTGGATGTTGATATCTACTATTCTGAAAGGAAAAGGATAAGAATATTTCACAGAGGTGTCATCTTATTATGGTGTTCTTGACTCTCGTGATCAAGATATTAACAACTTCCTTGTGGATTAGTACAACAAATAGTCTTGGAGGGGTGACTATATGTGCCTTGAGCCATAATCCTGTATCTTCTTTTGGGAATTGGCTGTAAAATGGATATTTAGTAGGGTTTTATGTCTTGTCTAGAATGTCAGGGCTGGCATATTCGATCATGAGAGCTAATTTTATTAGGTGACCATTACTCTTATCTCTATGTATTTTTCTAGTGTTTAGTTGCTTCAAGTTTTCTTGGCAAGGATGAAAGGTTGTCGTGCTATGTTGACAGTGTTTCAGTTTTTGGTTATATCATCAGTATCTTGTGATGTTGTATCCTGATTACATGCAATTTTCTCTCGAAAAAGGCCAATAGCTCTGTGCAAACAAAGGAGACAGAGAAGGAGGAAGAAGAGTATAGTGAAGACCTTGCCATTAAGTCTGAATCAGTGGAATTAGTTGCATCCCGGATGTCTCAATTAGATGTCAGCAGACCATCACCGGAGTCAGTGGAAGGCTCAAATTCAGCTGATGCTGGGCCAGACATTGACAAAAAAATCAGAGCATTGAAAAAGAAGGTAAAGTTTTCATGCGTAGTGTTGTTCATTTTCCTTGTTTTAAGCATATATTTATTCGATTGGACATTGATTTGGAACTACTTTAGATGTAGCAGTACTCATAGAACACATTGGCAAAAGTTTTTTCGAGCATTTAAAGCATTCTTCTTCATTGCTTTTGTTTTCTTACCCTATTGTAAGCATGTATCCTTCAGATTGGTTTCGTATTAGCCTTTTGAATTTATTCTTGGAACGCCACTCAACAAGTATCCTGAATTTTATGAAGTGATAGCATGTTTTGCAAACATTTTATGAAGAAAGATGGTGATAGCACCCATCTGAGTATTTCAACTTCCATTTTCTCTGATTAGAACCCCTCAACTTTTCCAATACTATCATGCTCCATGATTCATATCATGTTCATAAAGGCTGTTACACCTGCAAACCTCTTTGTTCACTGGGTTTGAATTAATTGGACTTGGCTCTGGAATTGATATTTCTTGAAGTTAGTTTTTTTAGAAACTCTGTGAAAGAGGGGCCGTTCATATTGTATGTTACCACTACAATAAAGAGATAATTTTATCTGTTTGAGAGATATTGACCAACTGCTACTTGTTGCTTACTAAGATGTGTTGTTTTCTACCCGAAGGAGACATTTCCACAGAATGAACGAATATTATATTGCCATACAGAATATAGATGCCATCATTGTCGATTGTCGAAGCAGACTGTGCACAAAGTTTACTGAGAACTGAGATAACTAAATTATTGTTCCTGATGTTGTCTGTAGATTCGGCTTACTGAGGCACAGCAGCAAAAAACCAGTGAACAAGATATGAAGCCAGAGCTGCTGGAGAAAATACGAAAGTTGGATACATGGCGTGACGAGATCAAAATTCTAGAGGAAAAGAAGGCAAAACTTGGAGAGTCGTGAGTTAATCTTATTGTGTAATTTTTTTCCAAGATGCCAATGTGCATGGTGATTTTACGGGAAAGGAGTGTGAGTGTGTTGGGCACTTGTTTCTCCACCTTGAGTTTGGAAAAGAAAAAAAAAAAGTAATCAGTAGTGATTTGTCGGATCATCTTCGTCATTGAAAATTGTAAAGTTTGCCTTTCTTATGATTTAGTGTCATATTCAATTACGACTCCTTGTGGTCCATTGAAGGTCAGTCGTTTAGTGTTTTGTATTATTATTTCGCCTAATCAAAGCTGTCATTGAGAGTGTTTGATGTTTCATTTTGCCTACTTGGAATGCCTGTTTTGGAAATTTCCCAAAATATTAGCAGTTAACTCTTTTTCCTATTGCGTTAAATTTTCTCCTCCGTGAACAGCTAGCAGCTAGCAGTTACCAGTTAGCAAGCTGGTTGAGTAATATTATTGGTACAGATTTAGTTTACCCCAATTGATTTTACGCTCTCTATTTCTCTGGTTACCTCAGGCGATATTTTGGTTTAATGTATGGGAATGCTTTTTTTTGTGAAAATATCAGGGCTGAGATAATAGCTTGGCAGGATGCATAATGTTTTTTTTTAATTATTTATTTGGGATAGTTCAAGTGGCAATACTATTTTTGACTTTGAACTATCTGGCGCTACCTAACTATATCCATCAAAACAAACCAAGAAACCAGAGGTTAATAGCATCAATAGAAATCTCCAACTCATCTGGACTGGTCTATCACCTTTTGCACCGTATATAAATAAACATCTCAGAACCTCTTCATTTACACCATTCACACACACAAAAACTGCAGAAAGGTTGGCAACTCATATATACCCCCATCGGATCGGAACAAATCAAAAGGTGGGATTGGGTGCCTTGTTGATTATCATGATGACGATCTCCTCCCCCTCCTATCCCCTCCTCCTTGCTCTAGCCATGGCCAACAGCTTCATGGTGCTGGCACACATGGCTCACCATCAGCATCCAATAGACCCAACCTTGAACGTGATCGACCAATGCTGGAGATGGGATCAACAATGGTACAAGCACAGGCAGCACCTAGCTAGATGCTCGGTGGGATACGCCGGGAAGATGACCGCAAACATTGGGCAAAACATCACAAGGTACGTGGTCACCGATTCAAGCGACGAGAATCCGGCTAACCCAAAACCCGGGACGTTGAGATATGGTGTTTCTCGTATGACCGGGATTATATGGATCACCTTCTCTGATGATATGAAGATCACGCTTAAGATGCCACTACTCGTTGGAAACCATACCACCATTGATGGAAGAGGTGCTAGAATTCATATCACTGGCGGTGCTTGCCTAGTGCTGCTGCATGTGCGTTGAATTTTTCAAACACATACATGATACATTTACACAGTAACCGCATTTGCCTACAGAGTAACTAAGAGCACCCTCTTGCTTTCTGCAGGTGAGCAACGTGATCATCCACGGGCTGAACATCCACAACTGCAAGATTAAACCTGGTGGGAACGTAATGGCACCTGGATGGAACCTGATGAAGCTAGGAGATAGCGAGGGCGATGCCATTAGGGTGTTGTCGTCAACGA
>JAIOTZ010000781.1:0-44316 GCA_023374045.1 Limonium bicolor
TGTAAGATCCTACAACAATAAAAATATAGTTTGATATTTGTAAATACGTGACACTCCTTGCTAGCTGCTCGTTGTTGTTGGTCAAACATACGCACGACTGGTGAACCTCCGCCAGCTTTGACGAAATAGAGATGAGAATGCGCTTCACTCAGCCATATGCTCAACGTTCCTGGACACGTGGAGTACAAAGGCCCAGAATCTTCTACTTGGGTGTGATGAACTCCCCTCCAAAGTTAACCCTCCTCCCTTGTTCCCTGGTGCTTGTGTGTGGTCGATTGCAATCTGTCCACCATTTGAAGAAGTCACATATGTTGCATCTGTAGAATAGTTTTCCAAAGTTCTCTGCTGTGTACGAAATGAAAATCAAACATTGTTGGTTGCACCGAGGGCAGTCTATGAATGTCGTGTTCAGGCGAGTATATATTTCGTTAGTACCAGAGGAAACCTGAGTTGTTAAAAATTGCAGCACGTAATGTCAGAAATATATACATGAGAGAAGCAGGTGAAGAAAATTATTAATGGAGATGGTGGAATGAAGTAGCGTACACTCCTGGATGATGGCATCGTCGCGGCGTAGTAAACAGATCTTGTGTTGTGTTCTTCGGTACCTACTTGATGTTGGCTGAAAATGGTGTGGTTTTTCGTTTTGCTCCCGCGTGTTTTATAGAAGAAAACGAGGGGTACTGACGTCTTTTATGCAAAAATCTATTCAATACTCAAGGTGCTAACGAACGGATAGAATCCCCGTAGCTTAATGTGTGCGATACGTCGCTGCTGAAGCCATATATATTAATCTACCACCATTTTGAAACGCCACAATCGAACGGGGCCATAACCAAATCGGTTGCAAAGTGGCTCTGATTGGGAGTATGGCTTAAATCTCTTAATGTTTGTGGAGGTCCTTGTTGAAATTAAGGATGACAGTTATGTTTGGACACAAAAAAAAAGAGAGAGAGAAAATGGGATGACGACTAATTTCTCTATTGGATGGTATTTGGGAATTAATCTTATTTAATGTAAGGCCAAATGAAACTCATTGTGGTGAGGTCCTTGAAAGAGTACAAGCTTCATTGTTGGGGTACGTCACGAGGACAACTTTGCAGTTTACTCTCACATGCCATCATTCTTGGTATATATCTAGGGTCCGGATGTTGATAATGTTCCTCTAGTAGTATAAGCAATCTGTACAATGTTGCACAATTGAGTCGAAAAGGCGCACCATCACAAGATGAATACAGATGGAAACCGTTAGGGCTCTTATAATAAGTTTGTCAAGATGATGCTTGATTACAAAGTAATATGAGTGTGCTGCAATATAACAGAAAGGGTCTTTCGAGATGAGATATTGCATGGACGGCCAGTTTCAAAGTGTTGAAACCAGCTTTACGGCCGATGCACCCGTTGATTGCAGATGTTAAACAAACGATTTGGTGGGCCAGCAGGACTGGGAAATTTTATTAGTATCCTACCGCAAGGGGATGTTAATATTCGCGGTGATAGGACGACATTTCCTTTTAAATCGTGTACGCTTAAGCTGTAATTACTTTGGATTTCTCAACCCCTTCTTCTCTCTCAGAAAAAAAAATTAAGTCTCGACTGCATCATAAATTTGATGTCAGTGTGGCTGGCTGTGCTACAATGATCTATGACGCGTCGATTGCTGAGGTCCGTTTGTAAATCCAAAAGTTTATTGACATCAATTTTAGAGTGCGTTCGACTGCAGCGTGCTGCGTTTGGATAGAGGCGACTGTGGTTATCAAATAGGAATCTAACATCACAACCACAGTTATAATTTTGTCCAATTAGAAAGTGCCACCTATTGTATACTTTTTTAAAAAAGGCTTAGGGCCCTTGGAGTTGAAAACAAAAAGCTTAACAAGCTTTTTGTTTAATCTACCCCTAGTTAACAAATAACCAACTGACAACACATATATATAGGGTTAGATTTTAACAAATAACAAATTGACGCAGCACTCAAAAAGTAAAAAACTGAGATTAATCTCCTAGTCACCTGAACGAACACGACCTTAATTTTTATCGGGCATAGAAGCGGCCTTAGTTGTTATCCCATTTTTTCTCATTTAGGAGTAGTTGATAACTGATAAAATAGCTGACATCTAATTGGCAGCAATTGAAGCAAAGTGATGCAGATTAAAAAAATTCTTCTAGATGCACTAACAGCTAGTTAGAGATAGACTAGACTTACTGTGTGTCGTGGATTCCTTCAAAATTTAACACATTCTGCCTCACAAAAATAACCATCTTCAACTTTGTCGGCAGCTGACGGGTAACATGTCATTTTCACTTCCGATTCATTTCACATATCATATCTCCACAATTTTCTAGTAGTATAAAGATTGCTGCCGTCATAAAATTTAAAATAGAGAAAATTACTGACAGTCCCTTTGAGATTTTGGTAATTACAATTTACCCCCTTAAGGTTATCATAATTACTTATAACCCCCTTTAAGTTGTCAATTCCTTGACTCCCAACCCCATAACGCTAACTCTGTTCGCAAAACGTTAGTTGGTGGCTGACTTGTCATCTGAAGTTGCCACGTTGGAAAATAACAAGCTGATTTGGATTCCTAATAATACCCCTCTTCTAATTTCCCCAATTCAGAAAACCCTAAGATCGGGACAGACCAAATTTCCCCAAATCGTATAGCCTGTGCTATTTTTCTCCCTTTTTTTCCTCTTTGTACTCTGCGCACGTTTGAATCGATCAAGCTTCTAGAGATTTGTGCTTCTTTGTTTCTCGATTCTTGATTGAATTCGGTTGTAGTCTAGATTTTATTAGGTTGTAGTGTCGATTCTTCCACTAGTGTGTAGTGTCGAATTACTCACGTTGTGCGTCTTTGTTTCTCATTTCTTGATCGAGTTAGGTTGTAGTCTCGATTTTTATTTGGTTGTAGTGTCGATTCTTCCATTATTAGTGATGTAGTCTCGAATTTAAGTTATGTATGTTCGATGAATTACTGCTGCGCAAGTTCTGTATGTGATATTACTCACTGTTGTGTTGTGCTTTTCTAAAATCACAACTTTTTTTCTGTAACAGCTGGGTTGCCATATTAAGGATTATGTTACTGATTTTTTTTTCTGAACCAGTCTGATGTCAACCATGAGTATAACTCACTTAAGGAGGAATTCAAAGAGTTATAGGAGGTGCTGAATGAGATGAGGACCATTGTACTCAAAGAAGCTACCGACATGAGGAGTGAACTGTTTAAGCTTGTGATTCTAGCCTATGTTGTCATAGGGGCTGTTGTTGTATTGTTCTTGAAGGAAACATAGATAGACCTGTAATGGGATTGTAGCGCTTAGAAGCAATGAAAACAATGTTTATCGGGGTAGTTCCTAATGGCAACACGGTACATTGTATTAATGAAGACTAGAACGTGGCTTATAGTATGTTATTATTGTAGTATGGTATGTTCTATTAAGTAAGAATGAAAGTGGTTTCAGCATGAGCAGTGTTCTTTTGTTTATCATTCAATGTTCAGTGTTTGAATTAAGTTGCATTATAATCAATATTTTCTGCTGTTTTTAAGCAAATACCAAGCTGCTCAAATTTCAGTGTGTTATTATTGTAGTATGTTGTTCGTACAGACATAATTGGTGCAATGCTGCTGTTACAAAAATCAGAACAACCTGCTGTGATCAAAACAATGGTTAACGGGACTTTCGCAATCAATACATGCTGCATTTTAAACATTGGTGGGAACACTGCTGCGATTTCAGAATAATTAAACATTGGCTGAATCAAAATAAAGGCAGCAAAATACGACTCTGCATCATGGCTCTTTCAAGGATCAAGACTGTTGCACTGCTGCTGTTACAGAAACCAAATGAGCGGCTACATGCTTTTGTTACGCTGCTGTTACGGAAACCAAATGAGCAGACTATTTTTCAAATTTGTTGGCAATAAGATTCAGAAAACAGAAACTTCAAAAATATGCAGTCTCTGAAAAATAGATTCAAAAATAGACCTGATGCAACCAATGAACAAAATGCAGTTGCTGCATTATTGCAACCAAAACGAATAAAATAAAAACACAATTTAGATTTACTGTTCAAGCAACCTGCTTCATTTTTGTATCAAATAAACAATCTGTTGGAAACCAATGAACAAAATACAGTTGCTTCTGTTATGATGTTGTTACACAAACTATTTCCAAACTTGTTGGCTATAAGATTCAGAAAACAGAAACTTCAGACTTTGCACGAACTATAAGCAAGCAAAAGATAAATAGGAAACAACAATAATCTTCAGACTTTGCACGAACTATATGTTTTCTCAATTATAGGACAAAAACAATTATGGCATGGTTTCCAATATTCTCAAAAGTCTTCTCTCAAGTTCAAATGACAGTAATAAGAAGACAGTACATACAACATGTGCATTAATGGCAACTCGCAACACCAGCTGAACATATACTTCTGGCTGATTTGATGTAGATCCACATATAATACAGCAATGCATCTTTGCAGTGATAGTTCTAGAGTTTATTTGTAACTTCAATATATTATTTTCCTTTTGCTCTACACACGTGACACTATATATTAAGTCTCTCTTTGTGAAATTCACTGTAAGTACTTTCCCCTCTGATTTAGATTTTTTAATTCACGATATATTAAGTCAATATTAACATGTATGATTCTTTACACCAGCTCCACTTTAACTCACTCTGAGCAGTCGATTCCTACCAATACATGTGCACCAAGTCAGACTTAGCACCTTAATGCAGGACAGTGGTTCGATCTCTCCCATCCTGTAACACCCCGTCCAAAGCCAATCGTGGTTATCGCAAAACTTAACACTTAATCGAATTCGTCGCAGCGGAAATAACAAACACCTGGACCTTGCCACGGTCTGATCGTTAGAACATACCGGCCTTATAATATTACAACACGTATCCAAGGTAAACAACCGACCAAAACATCACCACCCAAAATACCACCAACCAACCGAGTTTAAGTATCTAAATCATAGCCACTAATTTACATTAGTTTCAATATAAACAGACGGGAGCACAAGCGCAACCCGTACTCAAAATAAACAACCCATCCTAAGTCTAACCGCTCCTACTCTCGTGGTGCGACTTCATGGGCCTCTTACCTGCAAGTGTAAAAACAGCCCCCGAAGGGGGTCAGCACGAATGCTGGTACTCCCTCTCATGGCCCCCAAGCTAACGGGGCTACGACGACTAATTGTCGATAGCATGGAAATTGATTAAGTACACAAGCATGATATGAAGTGCAATAAACAACAATCCACAGATGAACATACATAGTTCACACACAATGAACGACACAAGCGTTCCCTTATCAAACGGGTTAGTAACCCCCTCCTTAGTCCTGATTTCCATAACCTCAGTTCCTTATCTTACCTCAATCTTAACCTTAACTTATTCTCAGTACACAAACCGTTCCTGGAAGGGAATGGTTGTAGCTTAATCTCAAACCTAGGATTTAGGTGATCCTACCGCACCATCTTAATGCCACCTACCCTGGACGGGAGTCCAGCGTAGTTGAGCCGGCAACCGGCCCTAGGCTACAAGTCAAGTCTTAAGCGGAGGGCGGATCTGATTCAGATACCGTCCCCCTTTCCTTAGCATGCATGACCGGAGTCAGTCCCGGGTTTTCTCACTCAAGTTCCAGTTAGTAGAAATCTTAAACACCATGTGTTAGTTAAACCTTAACGGGTATTAACCAACAATCACCAATACTTAACTCTTATTCTTAACTCAGTAAGTACTAAACTTGGTTAGTAACAATCTCAAGTCTCGTGGGTTAGTGTAAAGGAAACACATACACAACGAGAACAATTATAACCGGTTGCATGCTTTATCTTGTTTTAGTCATAGCAAATAAACAGATAGCACACAAGCCGAGGGACACCTCGTTAGCAAGCAGGTCACAAGAAAGATTGTACCGTTCACCGTCGATCGTCCCGGTCGTTTAATACTCCTCCGGTTTCCAACTTTCAAGTCCTAAAATATCCATCCAACTTAGATGATTAAGTATCTATACATTGCTTAACTTATTTAACTTATTTAACCCTTAGTGGTCCCCAATTAACACTTCTTAAGTCTTATAACTTAACCTTGCAACTTAACCTTAAACTTATGAACTTATACTTAACTTAACTTAATCCCCTTAGGTTCTTAGGTTTCTAATCATCATTGCCCTCTTAATGGTGTACTATTAACACCATCATGCATCCTTAATTTTTTTTTAAGTGTTAAGGGTCGTCCGACCCACCGTCCGACCCAACCAACTGGGTCGGACCATTCCAGTAACTATCGGGTTTGAAAAGTTCCACTTGTCCGACCCACGTCCGACTCAACCAACTGGGTCGGACCATTCCAGAAATTTTCCCGTCTTTTAAAACTCTCCCGTCCGACCCATGTCCGACCCAAGTCCCCTGGGTCGGACCATTCCAGAAACATTTACGGTGGCTTAACAGAGGTCCGTCCGACCCAGAACTGGGTCAGACCCTCGGTCGGACCACTACAGACTTTACTCTTAAGTTGTTCTTTCAATTCCAAATTTTTCCCCAAGCCTCCTAAACCCACATTAAATCATCCTCCATACTCATTAAAATAACCTCCAAAGATCATTCCAACCCTTTACTCAATTCTTACATCAACTACCAACACTTACACTTATTTCTTTCCTACATTTCAACATACCTTTCACCTAGAACTTCTACTAACAAAAGGTTCCCTCCTTAAGAACTTGACCACGCCATATACACCACTTGCATCCCTATTACATTTTCAAACCCTTCCTTAAATTCTAAACTCTAGTTTCTACCTAAATCATCTCAAAGTTTTACACTCATTCACATCAAACTTACTAAAGTTTCCTAACTTCTTTTATGCATTTACTTAAGGTTCCTTCATAAGCTTATACTTCCATCCATCAACACATTATTTCCTTCCTAGTTGTTTACCAACATTTACCTAAGTCCTAAATACCCAAGTACATTTTTGATTCCTAAATCCTTCATAGTGATGCCTAAGTCATTATAAGTCATTTAAACACCTTAATCTCACCCTTTTTCATCGAGACAACCTCTAGAACTTCCTAGTACTTCCTTAGTCATGAAATCTCCTTAGAACATCTTAAACACTTAAGTTCTTCACTAAATTTTGCCATGGGTTCTCTAGTATATTGTTGCACCCAAACACTTGGCTTTTCACCATCAAACAACCAATATCACTCAAATTCTCATCACAACACCTTAACACACAACTTACACCAAAACTACACCACATCATTACATAGTGTATAAACTTAAATGCTTGGCACTTAGGCCCTTAAATGACAATAATCTTAACCACTGAATTTCCACATATATTTGCCTTTAACCTGCGAATACACACAACAAGGCTCCCATTGAAATAAAATGCTTCTTGTAATTCACCTTGATATTCTTAAACTATCTCCTTTTTCTCATTTGCTCCTTAGTCAAAAGTTCACAAGTATAGTCATTGTTCTTTCTCCTAGGTTTTATAACCCCTTTTCCCAATGTAAACTCTACACTAAGCTCATCACATATCTAAATCCCATTCCCTTAAACAATAAAACACCTTAAGGTAAGTAATTTACCTTATTCTTTCACAAGCTCACAAGCTTTCCTCCTTAGGTTTTTCCTTTCTCAATCTCGGTCACCACTTAAACTCTCCTTGCCAATGCTCTAACCAATATCCAATGACTCCAATGAGTACTAGATAATACACTAACCCTAGGGAACAAACCCTAGGTTAAAATGTGCTTTAAGGTATTAAGGTGATTGTTTTACCTTGGTTTCTCAAGACAAGCTTGGATATGAAGCAAGAAGGACCTCCTTTATCCTTGAAGAGTAGAAAACAAGCTAGAACAAGGCATTAAAATGAAGCCCCATGAGTATGTATTTTCGGTCATGAATAAAAGTGATGGAAACCTAGATTTTCTTACACTTTCTTTACCTTAAGAGAATGGAGAAGCCAATGGAGTCTCCAAACTTGAGTTTCCTCCTCTAATGGTGGTTTGGCTTGGCACCAAATCAAAGCTCTTGAAGTTTTGAAAAGATAGAAAGAGAGAGCTTGAGCTAACTAAGAAGAATATATAATTTGTTTTGGTTTTGGAGCTAAAATGAGCAAGATGTGTGCAAGGGAAGTTGAAGCTAGCATGGAGCTGCTTGTTTACGTGAGGAAGAAGGGAGAGAGCAAAAGAAAACCGGTGGAGAAGATGAAGAATGAAGAGATGAGGAGAGAGGTAAGTAAAGTAAGATATTTATTTTCTTAAAGTAAATAGTAACTCCTTACTTTTCCCTCTTCTTTTCTAATATCATTTGGCTACTCATGGTGAGCCACACCCTTAGAAAAACCGGCCCCCTATTAATTAAGACAAGTCATGGTCTTGTTTGACCAACTAACTAAGCTTAATTAACTAAAGACTAAATTAGTCACTATTCGGTTACTATTCACAAAACAAGGCACATTGTTGTGAAATTTTTGATTTCCCATTGATTTAGACTTCCTAATGTGATACTAATTAGTACACATGTTAATTAAAGAGTAATGATGGACATTTAGCCACTCAAAACCCATTTACAAGATAATTTTTCAAAAATGTGCTTTAAGACTCCTTAAAGCACATTTTGCGTTTTAACTTGTTTTCAAGCTTGGTTTTCTTTGTTAATTGATTTAAAATGACCATTAGGATATTACTAAGGTCTTAGAACAATATTTGGGTACTCACCCAAGTCTCTCCAAGCTTAGAGCACGTTTTTGCTTAAACTGCTCTTTTGGTGTTTCCTTATGTTTTCTTTGGTTAAAATGGTTTCTTAATGTCTAAGGCATTATTTTGCCTCCTTATATCTTAGTTTATCACTTAAACACCGTATCTAATTTTGGGGTATTTCAATCTACCCCCCTTAAAAGAACTTTGTCCCCAAAGTTCACATATATGCTTAACCATTCACGGTACTCAATTCCCTTAATCTTAACACCACATCTTATATTCACATTCACACATCTCAAGACTCGAAGGTCAATCTCAAATACAATACATAAGTATTATACATAACTCAAACTTAACACCAAAGTGTAGCAACTTACACAAATTCACATCTTAAACAACCAAACAAACGACAACAAGTTCGTTTCCTAACTCAAAAGCGAGGAAGCTCTACCCCCCTTAAAAAGGGGTACGCCCCGTACCCTATACAGACGATCTAGTCAGTAAACAAAGAAGGGTACTTCCCTCATCTTATCCTCTAATTCCACGTGGCCTCTTCGACATCCTGGTTAGACCAGAGAACCTTCACCAGTCGCACTGACTTGTGGCGAGTGTCCCTAGTCTTACTGTCTAAGATTCTCTGAGGAGTCTCCACGGATCTCATATTCGGTTCTAAAGTCAACCTCTCAGGAACTAACACAGGGAGGGGTGGTGCATGTATTTCTTTAGCTGTGAGACATGGAAAAACATCATGCACTTTACCCAGTTCAGCAGGTAAATTCAACCTGTAAGCAACCGGGCCCACCCGCTCCGTAATCTCATAAGGACCAACAAACTTCGGGCTTAATTTGCCCTTCTGCCCAAACCTGAATACACCCTTCATTGGTGAAACCCGCAGAAATACCTGGTCGCCCACTGCGAACTCCAGGTCCCGTCGTCGAACATCAGCATACGACTTCTGCCTATCTTGAGCAGCTTTCATGTTCTCCCTGATTTGCTGAACTTCAGCCTTAACTTGCTCTAAATATTCTGGTCCTATAATGACCGTCTCACTCGACTCATCCCAGCAGAGCGGTGTACGACATGGTCTACCGTACAACGCTTGAAAAGGTGCCATCTTGATCGAAGCGTGATAGCTGTTGTTGTATGAAAACTCGATCAGATGTAGTCTGTCAATCCAACTGCCCTGGAAGTCTAAGGCACATGCCCTCAGCATGTCCTCGAGTGTCTGAATAGTACGCTCAGTCTGACCATCTGTCTGAGGATGGAACGCGGTACTCAGCTTGAGTTCTGTACCCAACGCTTCTCTGGTAGCTCTCCAGTACCTCGAAAGGAATCTGGTATCTCTATCTGACACTATGGTCTTTGGTATCCCGTGATGTCTCATTATTTCTTTCTCGAATAACTCAACTAATTTGGTCACCTTCCAAGTATCCTTCATCGGTATGAATCGGGCTACTTTGGTAAGGCGATCCACCACCACCCATATCATGTTGAGACCTCCCCTAGCAGGTGGGAGTCCAACTACAAAGTCCATGGAGATATCATGGAACTTCCACTCCGGAACTGGCATCGACTGTACCATTCCACCCGGTCGTCGGTGCTCGAATTTCACCTTCTGGCATGTGAGACACCTCAAGACGAACTCGGTAACATCTGTCTTCATCCCCGACCACCAGAAGTACCTCTTCATGTCTTTATACATCTTAGAGGCTCCCGGATGGATGGAAACTGAAGAATAGTGTGATTCTCTAAGTATACGGTCCTTCAAATCCGTGTTGCCCCGTGGTATGCATAACCGGCCCTTAAGTCTGATCAGATCATCGTCGTGAAGTCTGAAGTCATATTTCTGACTCTCAAAGGTACCATCTGTCAGCTTCTGTCTGACCTCTCTCATGTACTCATCTGTCCTCTGAGCCTCTCGCACCTCATCAACCAAGCTAGAGAAAGAGACTAGCGAATGGAGTGAGTGTGCTCGACGGCTCAGGGTGTCTGCTACAACATTGGCCTTTCCCTCTTTGTATTGGAGGTCAATGTTATAGTCTTTCAAGAACTCTAACCATCTCCTCTGTCTGAGATTCAACTCCTTCTGAGTAAATATGTATCTTAAGCTCTTATGATCGGTGTAGATCGTCACACTAACCCCGTATAATTAATGGCGCCATATCTTCAAAGCGAAGACTACAGCTCCCAGCTCTAAATCATGTGTGGGGTAGTTCTCCTCATGTTTCTTCAACTGGCGTGAGGCATATGCCACCACCTTGCCATGTTGCATGAGCACGCAACCCAGCCCTCTGCCGGATGCATCACAATAAACCTCAAAGCCCTCTGTACCGTCTGGAATGGTCAGAACCGGTGCAGTGGTCAGTGAGTCTTTCAAACTCTGAAATGATCTCTCACAGTCAGTCGTCCATAAGAACGGTGCATCTTTCTTCATCAGACTGGTCATCGGTTTCGCGACCTTGCTGAAATCCCTAACAAACCTCCTGTAGTAACCTGCCAGACCGAGAAAGCTCCGAATGTCGGTAACAGTCTTCGGCCTTGGCCAAGTACGTACGGCATCAATCTTTGCTGGATCCACTGAGATCCCAGCATCTGAGATGACATGACCTAGGAAAGAGACCTGGTCAAGCCAAAACTCACACTTGGAGAACTTAGCATATAGATGGTTCTCCCTCAATATCTCCAATACCCTCCTCAGATGTTCCTCATGTTCAGCCTTAGATTTCGAGTATATCAAAATATCATCAATAAACACCACAACCGACTTGTCCAGTTGCTCCCGGAACAAGCGGTTCATCAGATCCATAAACTTCGTCGGTGCGTTCGACAAACCGAACGGCATCACTGTAAACTCATAGTGGCTGTATCGTGTCCGAAATGCCGTCTTCTCAATATCTCCCTCCTTAATGGCTATCTGATGATACCCTGATCTGAGATCAATCTTGGAAAACACAGATGCTCCCTTCAACTGATCGAACAGATCGTCGATGCGGGGTAGTGGATACTTATTCTTCACTATCACTGCATTCAACTCTCTGTAGTCGATGTAGAGGCGGAGACTACCATCCTTCTTCTTCACGAGAACTGGCGCTCCCCATGGTGATACACTTGGTCTTATAAATCCTTTATCCAACAAATCTTTCAGTTGTTCCTTTAATTCATTCATTTCTGCCGGAGCCATACGGTATGGTGCCTTGGCTATCGGTCCGGTACCAGGTAGTAGCTGATGGTGAACTCTACCTCCCGAGTGGGTGGCATGCCGGGCAGTTCCCGTGGAAATAGGTCGGGGAACTCCGACACTACCGGTAAGTCGGGGTGAACTCGGGGTCTCTCTCTATGTCCTGTACATAGCAGAGGTACACTTCTTCTTTCTCCTCAATTCCTTATACATTGCCATGGCGGTGATGATCTTAGTCGAAGGCTCTCTGGGCCTCTGGCGGTATGATATTGTTACCCCAGACGGACTCCTGAGCAGCAGTCTATGCTCGGCGCAGAGGATACGACCCTTGTGCCGCTCCAACCAGTTCATCCCGAAGATAACATCAAATCCTAGCTCACTGAACTCAATAAAACTGACTGGAAAGTCTTCTCCCTTAATTCTGACAATGGCTCCTCGGTAGTAACGAGTGCAACGAACCTTCTCCTTAGACGGGAGCGTAACCGTGAAGTCGGGTAGCTCATCAGCGTCTAGCCCCAACCTGCTCACGAAAGATGCCGAGACAAAGGTATGCGAGGCCCCTGAGTCGAAGAGAACTGATGCCTCAATCCCATTAATCGGAAAGGTGCCGGTGAGGATAGTACCGCTGGCGTCGGCCTGTGCCTCTGTAAGTATGCTTAGTGCACCTTCCGTACCGAGTCCATAACCTAATTGTGTTCACAAGCTTCATGAGTATTGATGGTATAACAAGAGTCGTAACAATTTATATGAAAACACTGTTATTTTATTCATAACCATCCTGTTTACAACATGTGCTTCAATCTTACATCTCATTCCTTATCTCACACTAAAATGTTACATAGCTAATATTGTCTAAATGTTAGGTTTAATCTCCTAGGTCTCATATGCGTCGCATTGATTACTGCTGACGGTGTTGTATTCAACTTGATTCTCTTAATCCCATGGTATAACATCCTTGATTCTCCTCCCATAACTAATACATCTCCAGACTTAAGTACCAACTTATCGCACGGTCCGCACGCTGCTCGCCGTATAAAAACTCTGCATCATCCCCAATGGACCAAGACACTACGGGTATCCCTCTTTCGAGAGACTCCGTTGTCTCGTCCTTATCCTGGTGTAGTCCAAGTCGCCATCCTTCTCGTAGAAGTTCACAATGCAAATGTCTGCTTGAATGTCTGGAATCGGTTCAGCTTCCAACTGCTGAGCGATTTCCAATTGTGCGTAATAACTGGATGGAACTTCGGGTATTCCCGGTGGTGAGACTCCATCTTGCATCCTCGTGGTTTGGTAGTTCTTGGCATACGGATTCCAATCCTTGCCTAAGCTCATCATTTTTAATTTCATCCTTGCTCCCCCTGGGTACTCCGGTGTGTAAAAACCTCCCGGTCCCATTCCTAGTTGACTGCATTTCCTGATGATGGCTATTTGCGCTTCGGGTGTCAGGTATCCCCTTAATAAAATCATACCTGGGCGGATAACCTGACATTGTTCGGTTGGAAAGTCTATGGTTTCGATGTCGGTGTGCTCCGGGTTAGGTGTAGATGGTATTGGATAGCAGATGTTGAAGCTTCCTAAAGTGGTAGTAGGTTATATCTTACTTAAGTTCTAATCTCATCTCATTCTTACTTAACTCAATTATTCACCAAACATGCATGATAATGCGGTAAGCAGATAATTTTATCACTAAATGGTTATAGCGGTATCTGGCCTCGATGAGGGTTCAGGCTCATTGTCCCGGTCCACCAAGTGTAGTGTGGGTCCCGACTTCTGGGTCACCCGTGGGTTCTTGTCTGCAGCTTGCTGCACCTTCCTCTGACCGTCAGATCCAGCTCCCTGATCGGTCTTGCCCTTGCCCCTAGTATCGGGCCTATAGGCTCTGCTAGCGGGGTTCCGGAAGCACTCATATGCTCGGTGTCCGTATACCCCACAATAGTTTCACTCCACCTTATTCCCCTTGTAATCGAGCCCGGGGAGGTCCTTGTGACACCACCTACAGATGTAGCGTCGCTGGTAGCCACCACCGGCTCCCTTCTCAGTCTCAGATCCTGATCATTCGCAATATTAGTACTCATATCTCAAACGGTTATTAGTTGTCTCTTAACTCACTCAATACCAATCCCTTACCCTTTGGCGCCCTAGAGCGCAGGGGTGTAGCTGCGTATGCATACGTCAACTTCAATGGCTCTTCTGGAGCCTTCTCCTTTTCCTCCTTCCCTTTTTGGTTCTGACTTTCTGGGCCTGAGGCTGGTACTTCTGTTTCTTGTACCCACCTTGCCCTTGGCTCTCCGTGCTCTTACCAGCATTCTTCCTCTTAGCATTCTCCTCGTCCCTCAGCTGGACGGTTATCTCAACCTTAGCAGCGGCATGATAGCACTCCTGCTTTCCACAGAATTAGTCACTCTTATTTCTCATAATCTAAATCTTACTCATTTACTTACTCAAATCTCAATTATTCTCATTACCTGCAAGGTAGTGTAACTCGTCGGCCCCATGCCGTAGCGGAGTCGATGGCTAAGCCCGCCATAGAAGCGGTCCACCAGGATCTGGTCTGAATATCCAAGACCTGGCAGAAGACGGAGCAAGGCGGTGAACTCTGAGTAATACTCGTCCACCGTCATCTTGTCGGTCTGCTTAAGCGCATCAAACTGCAAGCGCTTTGTCAGGACATGGTCGGAGATGGCGGGTAGTACTTTGCTTGTAGCAACATGGTGTACTGCTCCCAGCCGAACTCTGGATTGGCCACATGCTCGGCCCTCACCAGCTTCCACCAATCGCCTGCCGCCCCCTTCAGATAGAAAGCAGCCAGATGCACCTTGATCCCAGCAGGGACGTCAAGGGTCTCGAAGGCGGTCTCCAGCTCGGAGATGTACGCCTCAAGCTTGGCGGGATCGGTCACCCCCTTAAAGTGTGCGGGTCGAAGATCTACAAGGCTCTTCACCCAATTTGGTTCCCGGGGTTGTGGCGGTGGAGGTGGTGCACCCACCAGGCTGATAGCCCATATGCCCTAAGGCGGCAGCTACGATCTCTGCGATCGTCTGTCCCTCTGGTATCTCAGTCTCGTCGCCTCTGGGACGGCCTCGGCCTCTCCTTCCTGACATCTGAACAAGCATAACTCACATTAGATTCGCATCCACCACTGTTTCGGTTAACGAATTTATAACGTCCGTAGACGGTAAAGACGATCCACACTTATTAGTGGTCATCTGACTCTACTCACTCTAACTTCTCACACCCTTAACCCATCACTTATTCCTTAACTTATATCCTAACTGGTGGTTTCTTATGTCCGGATTTCTTGATCAGAGCGTAACTACGCTCTGATACCACTTTTTGTAACACCCCGTCCAAAGCCAATCGTGGTTATCGCAAAACTTAACACTTAATCGAATTCGTCGTAGCGGAAATAACAAAACACCTGGACCTTGCCACGGTCTGATCGTTAGAACATACCGGCCTATATATATTACAACACTTATCCAAGGTAAACAACCGACCAAAACATCACCACCCAAAATACCACCAACCAACCGAGTTTAAGTATCTAAATCATAGCCACTAATTTACATTAGTTTCAATTAGAGGTGATCATAATGTGTCCGGCCCGGCAGCCCCGGTCCGACCCGGCCCGTAAAAAAGCCCGATGAGCCCGAACCCGATAGGGCTTCCGGGCGGGCCTGGACACAAAATTAGGCCCGAATGAAAACCGGGCCGGGCCGCGGCACATTTTTGAGCCCAGTGGGCAAGCCCGGCCCGGCCCGATTTTATGTTATTTATTATTATATTTTTAAAATGTAATATATGCATATTTAATTTTTATATAATATATACAAAAATTATATATATATAAATTTTAAATAAGTTATTTAATAATATATAAATCTATATTAAAATATATGTAATTGTAATTTTTTTTATTAATTTATATTAAAAAAATTAACAAACCGGGCCGGGCGGGGCCGGGCTTCGGCAAAGTCTGGAAAAAACCGGGCCTAACCCGGCCCGGCCCGAGCATGTAAAAAACCGGGCTTGGTTTTTGAAAATAGGCCCGACGGGCCTAAAATTTTCCTCTGGCCCGGCCCGAACCCGGCCCGCCCGCCCGAATGATCACCTCTAGTTTCAATATAAACAGACGGGAGTACAAGCGCAACCCGTACTCAAAATAAACACCCATCCTAAGTCTAACCGCTCCTACTCTCGTGGTGCGACTTCATGGCCTCTTACCTGCAAGTGTAAAATAGCCCCCGAAGGGGGTCAGCACGAATGCTGGTACTCCCTCTCATGGCCCCCAAGCTAACGGGCTACGACGACTAATTGTCGATAGCATGAAAATTGATTAAGTACAAAGCATGATATGAAGTGCAATAAACAACAATCCACAGATGAACATACATAGATCACACACAATGAACGACACAAGCGTTCCCTTATCAAACGGGTTAGTAACCCCCTCCTTAGTCCTGATTTCCATAACCTTAGTTCCTCATCTTCCCTCAATCTTAACCTTAACTTATTCTCAGTATACAAACCGTTCCTGGAAGGGAATGGTTGTAGCTTAATCTCAAACCTAGGATTTAGGTGATCCTACCGCACCATCTTAATGCCACCTACCCTGGACGGGAGTCCAGCGTAGCTGAGCCGGCAACCGGCCCTAGGCTACAGTCCGAAGACAAGTCCTTAAGCGGAGGGTGGATCTGATTCAGATACCGTCCCCCTTTCCTTAGAATGCATGACCAGAGTTAGTCCCGAGTTTCCTCACTCAAGTTCCAGTTAGTAGAAATCTTAAACACCATGTGTTAGTTAAACCTTAACGGGTATTAACCAACAATCACTAATACTTAACTCTTATTCTTAACTCAGTAAGTACTAAACTTGGTTAGTAACAATCTCATCTCGTGGGTTAGTGTAAAGGAAAACACACACAACAAGAACAATTATAACCGGTTGCATGCTTTATCTTGTCTTAGTCATAGCAATTAAACAGATAGCACATAAGCCGAGGGACACCTCGTTAGCAAGCAGGTCACAAGAAAGATTGTACCGTTCACTGTCGATCGTCCCGGTCGTTTAATACTCCTCCGGTTTCCAACTTTCAAGTCCTAAAATATCCATCCAACTTAGATGATTAAGTATCTATACATTGCTTAACTTATTTAACTATTTAACCCTTAGTGGTCCCCAATTAACACTTCTTAAGTCTTATAACTTAACCTTGCAACTTAACCTTAAACTTATGAACTTATACTTAACTTAACTTAATCCCCTTAGGTTCTTAGGTTTCTAATCATCATTGCCCTCTTAATGGTGTACTATTAACACCATCATGCATCCTTAATTTTTTTTTAATGTTTAAGGGTCGTCCGACCCACCGTCCGACCCAACCAACTGGGTCGGACCATTCCAGTAACTATCGGGTTTGAAAGTTCCACTTGTCCGACCCACGTCCGACTCAACCAACTGGGTCGGACCATTCCAGAAATTTTCCCGTCTTTTAAAACTCTCCCGTCCGACCCATGTCCGACCCAAGTCCCCTGGGTCGGACCATTCCAGAAACATTTACGGTGGCTTAACAGAGGTCCGTCCGACCCAGAACTGGGTCGGACCCTGGGTCGGACCACTACAGACTTTACTCTTAAGTTGTTCTTCAATTCCAAATTTTTCCCCAAGCCTCCTAATGTGTTCTAACATCATTTAGACCCTTAAACCCACCTTAAATCATCCTCCATACTCATTAAATAACCTCCAAAGATCATTCCAACCCTTTACTCAATTCTTACATCAACTACCAACACTTATCACTTATTTCTTTCCTACATTTCAACATTTCACCTAGAACTTCTACTAACCAAAGGTTCCCTCCTTAAGAACTTGACCACGCCATATACACCACTTGCATCCCTATTACATTTTCCAAGCCTTCTTAAATTCTAAACTCTAGTTTCTACCTAAATCATCTCAAGTTTTACACTCATTCACATCAAACTTACTAAAGTTTCCTAACTTCTTTTATGCATTTACTTAAGGTTCCTTCATAAGCTTATACTTCCATCCATCAACACATTAATTCCTTCCTAGTGTTTACCAACATTTACCTAAGTCCTAAATACCCAAGTACATTCTTTTGATTCCTAAATCCTTCATAGTGATGCCTAAGTCATTATAAGTCATTTAAACACCTTAATCTCACCCTTTTTCATCGAGACAACCTCTAGAACTTCCTAGTACTTCCTTAGTCATGAAATCTCTTAGAACATCTTAAACACTTAAGTTCTTCACTAAATTTTGCCATGGGTTCTCTAGTATATTGTTGCACCCAAACACTTGGCTTTTCACCATCAAACAACCAATATCACTCAAATTTCATCACAACACCTTAACATACACTTTACACCAAAACTACACCACATCATTACATAGTGTATAAACTTAAATGCTTGGCACTTAGGCCCTTAAATGACAATAATCTTAACCACTGAATTTCCATATATATTTGCCTTTAACCTGCAAATACACACAACAAGGCTCCCATTGAAATAAAATGCTTCTTGTAATTCACCTTGATATTCTTAAACTATCTCTTTTTCTCATTTGCTTCTTAGTCAAAAGTTCACAAGTATAGTCATTGTTTCTTTCTCCTAGGTTTTATAACCCCTTTTTCCCAATGTAAACTCTACACTAAGCTCATCACATATCTAAATCCCATTCCCTTAAACAATAAAACACCTTAAGGTAAGTAATTTACCTTATTCTTTCACAAGCTCATAAGCTTTCCTCCTTAGGTTTTTCCTTTCTCAATCTCGGTCACCACTTAAACTCTCCTTGCCAATGTTTTAACCAATATCCAATGACTCCAATGAGTACTAGATAATACACTAACCCTAAGGAACAAACCCTAGGTTAAAATGTGCTTTAAGGTATTAAGGTGATTGTTTTACTTGGATATGAAGCAAGAAGGACCTCCTTTATCCTTGAAGAGTAGAAAACAAGCTAGAACAAGGCATTAAAATGAAGCCCATGAGTATGTATTTTCGGTCATGAAGAAAAGTGATGGAAACCTAGATTTTCTTACACTTTCTTTACCTTAAGAGAATGGAGAAGCCAATGGAGTCTCCAAACTTGAGTTTCCTCCTCTAATGGTGGTTTGGCTTGGCACCAAATCAAAGCTCTTGAAGTTTTGAAAAGATAGAAAGAGAGAGCTTGAGCTAACTAAGAAGAAATATAATTTGTTTTGGTTTTGGAGCTAAAATGAGCAAGATGTGTGCAAGGGAAGTTGAAGCTAGCATGGAGCTGCTTGTTTACGTGAGGAAGAAGGGAGAGAGTAAAAGAAAACTGGTGGAGAAGATGAAGAATGAAGAGATGAGGAGAGAGGTAAGTAAAGTAGATATTTGTTTTCTTAAAGTAAATAGTAACTCCTTACTTTTCCCTCTTCTTTTCTAATATCATTTGGCTACTCATGGTAAGTCACACCCTTAGAAAAACCGGCCCCCTATTAATTAAGGCAAGTCATGGTCTTGTTTGACCAACTAACTAAGCTTAATTAACTAAAGACTAAATTAGTCACTATTCGGTTACTATCACAAAACAAGGCACATTGTTATGAAATTTTTGATTTCCCATTGATTTAGACTTCCTAATGTGATACTAATTAGTACACATGTTAATTAAAGAGTAATGATGGACATTTAGCCACTCAAAACCCATTTACAAGACAATTTTTCAAAAATGTGCTTTAAGACTCCTTAAAGCACATTTTGTGTTTAACTTGTTTTCAAGATTGGTTTCTTGTTAATTGATTTAAAATGACCATTAGGATATTAATAAGGTCTTAGAACAATATTGGGTACTCACCCAAGTCTCTCCAAGCTTAGAGCACGTTTTGCTTAAACTGCTCTTTGGTGTTTCCTTATGTTTCTTTGGTTAAATGGTTTCTTAATGTTTCTAAGGCATTATTTTGCCTCCTTATATCTTAGTTTATCACTTAAACACCGTATCTAAGTTTGGGGTATTTCACATCCAAATAGCATACTCTCTAGGCAAGCGTGGGGCAAATAGAAGAGAATCATCAGTCTCAACATCCTTCACCAAAAGTCATGTTAAATCAATTACACCAACCCAATCTTCAGCAGCAGCATAACCAAACATTGTTGTAGTAAAGAAAACAAACAACAATCTTACATTGCAGAAGCAATCTGTTGCAGTAGCTTAACAACAGTAGAAAGAAAAAAACACAAACACTAATGTAACTATCATGTAATGTTACATTTCCAACAGTAGGTCAAGAGCAGCAACACAACAATAGCATAGCATTTCCAAAATATGTAACTTGTATTCCCCTAGTATAGTTAAGCAATAACGTGGACTATCATACAATAGTTAGAGCAACAATATACACCAATGTACTCCACAACCATGTAAAAGTTCAAAAGACATGGCCAGGTACAATCCACCACGACCATGTAAAAGTTCAAAAGACATGGCCAGATACAGTCCACCACGACCATATACAAATCACTTCATCACTCAAAAAAGGATTTAGTGCCTAAAGTCTATAATGCACTCAAAAACCAAAAAGTAGACTTTCTGTTCACTAGCTATATTCAGTTGCCAGCTCCTCGTAGACACCTCCCTCATCAACTCTAGTTCTCTTATGGGAAGAACTTGCATCAGCATCATCTTTGTTTCCATCTTGAGCTCGCTTTTCAGCCACTTTTTTCTTTTTCAAATCCTTCTTTGTCAATCTGCATCATTACATAGTAACACATTATTTTACTGCCCGAATCATGGAGCATGATCATCTCTAGAATCCCTTGTGTCCTCACTGTAATACCCATCCCTTGCCGACTCCTTATCTTTATTCTTGTTTCTCCAATCCATCCAAATTTTCTCTAACTCGGACGGTTCAAGGCTAGCTTCTACATATATGTCAATATCTCTTTGACCCCAGTACAATCGAAACATCTCCATTAAGTCTCCATCACTATTGATGCACATCAACTTCATGGATTGTGGATGCTTGAACTTAACGATGGGCAGTAAGCAAGTCTAGACAAAGGAACTCATCCAGGTCAACATCGATAATGTCGTACTCAAACTCCCGGTAGTGTACCGTCAGCCAATTTATATCATACTACAACAATGAAGACAAACCATCAACCACTAGAAAACAACAGTAAATCAGACCACACCACACCACAAGCACACTTTACTTACAATATTGGCAGAAATGACTGTTACTTTTCTTCCGAAACAATACCCGACAGAAGCAACATAATCAAAACAAAACAAGAGGAGAAGTTTTAAACACTTACTCACTAACTACCATCATTACTGATTAATTACACTAGGCAGAAGCAAAAAAAAAAGAAAAAAAATCGACCAGCCTCATTCCTCAATACAGTGTGAATCGGACATATTTGGGAAGGAATACAATTACTCACTTAGTACCGTCATTACTGCTTCATTACGTTAGGCAGAAGCAAAAAAAAAAATCGACCAGCCTCCTCATTACAATGCGAATCAGACAGATTTGGGAAGGAATATTTCGAGATATTTAGGAAGGAATATTTGGACAGATTTAGGAAGGCTGGTCGATCTCTGGTCTGTCCCGATCGTTAGGGTTTTCTGAATTGGGGAAATAAGAAGAGGGGTATTATAAGGAATCCAAATTAGCATGTTATTTTCCATCGTGACAACTTCAGATGACAAGTCAGCCACCAACTAACGTTTTGCTAACAGAGTTAGCGCTATGGGGTTGGGAGTCAAGGAATCGATAACTTAAAGGGGGTTATAAGTAATTATGATAACCTTGAGGGGTAAATTGTAATTACCCAAAACCTCAAGGGGGCTGTCAGTGATTTTCTCTTTAAAATATAACTCGCGAGGAAAGTTCAACTGAAAATCACTTAGTTTGACAAAATTAATCACATATCATCAATATATTAAATAGAGAATCTGGTTTTGTTGTAAATGACACATCAGTGTATCTAGGGCGGAGAGAAGCGATGGGTGAGTGGTTAGCCACCAACTAACTCGGGTATATGTTGAAATCAGTTTTTGTTTTTTTATATAATTTAATTATGTTATTTGATATTTATTCACCCCCATAACATTTTATAAAATATCACTATGATATCACTAAATTATATTTGTTATCAATTTGATTTCTATTAATATGTAATATTTGTTCTAGAATTATATTGTAAAAAATCATATTTAGTCTACAGTAGATAAAAAAATTCTTAATACTTTTATTTTAGCAATATAGTCTAAAATAAACCTTATTATTATGTCAGTTTTAGTAATCATGTACCCTACTATCCATAATACAAGTGTTTTTGGTTTTTTATTACAGATTTTATATTTAAAATAATATTAGAATTACTCAAATTAATTTTTAGAAGAATGTTTTAGGAAAAAACTACTAGTTTAGAAGTAATGTTCTTTAACTTGTAAATTTGTACTTTTAAAAAAATATAAAATATAAAACAAACTTTTTTATTTATTAATTTATATATTTCAATTTCACTCTAATCTTTATGTCAAACTATATATCTAATATCAATTTTTAAAATATAATTATATATATTGAAATATTATATTAATTAAAAAATTAAATTAATTTTAAAATATTAATCAATATTATTAAAATAATTCTCACCTTCCTTAACAAATTTTTCTAACTCCGCCCCTTAGTGTATATATAATATCATTTACAGCTGAAGTAAATTATCTTAAAATTAAATAGTCGCTGGTAATTAACGATGAACACCTTTTTTATAAAACGACTACTATCCATTATACTTCTGTAGAGGAAACCAATTGATAACCTGAAAATTACTCTATGAGAAAAAAAATGAATCTCAAGCGAAACTCACAACTTGGGACTCTTTTAGGTCCTTTGTGATGTATGTGAAACACAAGTTTAAGTAAACTTTGTGCCTTTATAATATATTATGTAGTCTTTCAATGTAGTGGAATTTTTGTCTCTCACACCCGTGATGTAGCTCATTTAGGACAAAACCATGCAAGATAAGGCCTTGAAGGAAAAAGTCATTCAGACAACATGCATCTAACTTCTTTGAAATAAGCATAATATGGGGATTGAGATTTTCCGACACATAGGCTCCGTTCGCCTTGGTATATTTGATAGCATATTTGTGGCATAATGGTGGGTCCTATGTGGGTCCCGTGTGGGTCCTAGGTTCTACTCCAATAATATATTGTCACATATAAAACAGTTATAAAACAGCTAGACCAAAACAACCACAAAACAGCCATGCCGAACAGAGCCATAATCTGAGTGCAGAACGTGAAGGGCCATATTGACAAACTCCTCCCCAACAATATCTTAGTACGTATAAAGAAAAACTCCAATGATTCCATCAGGTCCAGGAGCTTTATGGGATTCATATCATGCACAGCCCAACTTCCTCCCTAGTGAAATCTTTCCCTAAGAGATTACTCTGATTCAGGACACGATTAGCAACTCCCACAAGTAAGGAATCATTGAGAACCGGATGGGTGGTCCGGTAAATTCCAGTAAAAAAAGCATTAGCAACCCCCCACAATATCATGCTAGTCAGTGAATCTCTTGTCATGATCATCACGAATTTCATGGATGACATTCTTCCTCTCCGAGCCTGCTCCCTCTGAAAGAAAACCTAGCATTCTTATCCCCCTCCCTTAACCATTTATGCATTGATCTTTGAGCCCACCTAGTATCCTCACGAAGGCGAAGCCAGTCCAGTTGTCGGTTGAGATCTTTCCATGAAGCTTTTCCTATCTCAGGATGGGTCTGATTAGCCACCCTGTCAATTTTCTCCTTTAGTTCCAACATACGAATGTTTTTCCTCTCTAAATTTCCTACTTCCCTAAGACTTAAGAGCTCTACCACAAGAAGTCACTTTCCCCAAATAGCTCCTCCGCGTATCTTGCCAAGTTCTGCACACAATTTCCAGGCAATCCTCATTCCCGCCCAACAATTTTCAAACTTAAAGAGCACAGGCCCCACGCGGCGGATCTCACTCAACATCAATTTGATAGGCCTATGACCGGATCACCCCCATCTCAAATGAACATCCTTTGTATACGGAAATAGTTGAACTTAACTAACATTAACAAAAATATCTAGTCTGCTGCATCTAATGTTGTCCTGACCATATCTTCGATTGGAATAGGTAAAAAGTCTCCTAAAGATGACAACAGCTAAGACAATCTCATAAATCCAACATTTGTCCTCTGTTACGATCACCGCCCCCCCCCCCCCCCCCACACACACACACACACTTTGTTGCTCATAACGGTACATAATTTCAGTCAGATCCCCAAGAACCAACCAGGGGGAAGTTGGTTATCATCGATTGATGAATCAACTCCCAAGTTTGCCATCGCTCCTACGACTTCGCCCACCCATAAATAGTCGTGCAATACCACAAAGATCCTAAGCCGCTGGCAATTTGACAATCGATATGGTGCAAAGAACAATCCAAGATTTCAACATTAATGAAATTACGCCAAAATAAGGCCACACCTCCACCCCCGCCTACACAGTCAACCATGAAACCCTCATAATCTGCAAAGGCCCAAGCAAAGAGGTGCATTCCCTCCACAGTTCTTTTAGTTTCATAAAGGAAGAAAATGTCTGGAGTCTCGGTTTGGATAACATGCAAGACCCATCATCTAGAGTTATCACCTTTCCATCCCTCGACAATTTAAAGAGGATACTGATGTTGCACCACCACAACCAAAGTGCAGGCAAAATCAAGGGGAGCAGGTGAATCGCCCAATAACCAACCCAATAGCAGTGCTCACCAAAATACATCCAAAATCAAAGAAATAAACAGAAGGAGCACCTGCATCTAGGATAACAATTCGCAAGGACCCTTCACATAGGAAGGAAGATTCTCACACAGGGACATATCGGTAAAGGAAATCCAATAACAAAAGCTTTAAAGAGATCAAATTTGGCCACTAAAGTTCAGGATGAGGTAGCGTGTTGAGTTATTGTCATGACAGGGGTTGCGCATTAGACAACCTCAAAACATGATGATTTGGCAAGAACCGGCCGGAACCGGTTTTTTGACCGAATCCGAAGCGAATCCAGATTTCAGAACCCGAACCGGAACCGCCCAGACCGGTTCCGAATACGAATACACATTTTCTGGAACCGGAACTGGTGAAACCGGAACCGGTGGAACCGGACCCGTGGCCACCATTATTGGATACTATGCTTTTGAAAATGCTACTGTGGATAGTTGACATAACTTTTACTTTTTTGGTAGACAAAAAAATCATAATTGTGGAGGATTTGGTGTACATGTGAGCATAAGGTGACGACATTAGTAACCCAGAATAGTGTGAAAAAAATCAACGTAAGTGAAGCACTTGGTGAATCCCTTGTGCGATCTAGGTGCAGTCTTATCTATTATGTCCTAAGTATTATGATTTTACAAAAGCCTAGTAACCTTTCGTCAATGTGAATGTATTCCTTGGTGGATGAAAGATAATCAATGGTGTTCATTCTTTTGTCACATTTGTTGACATCTACACGAGTCACTCAAATGGTTGATTGTTCATGAAAGGATATGTTGACTTTTGTTTGAGGTTTTATTAAGATATATGGTGATTATGTCTCAACTTGATTAATCTAAGGTGGTTTTGATTGAAGAGAGGATCATGAATTGAAAATGTTGGATTAGATGCATAATTTATGTCATAAATCTTACTTAAGTTATGGAATTGTAACAATATCACTAAAGAACATAGAGATTATGATGTTGTTTCACTTAACTCTCAGGTCCCTTCTGCAGGGAGCTTTATGATACCTTTAAGAAAAAACACTAGTTTTATAATAAATGTACTACTTGTGTCCTAATATTATTGGTTCAACAGATTAGATAGATCCCACATTAAAAAAACTTGATTTACATTTGACAATTTATTATTAGTTAACCAGAGTAGATTAAAGTAACTACAGATACCTTTATCCTAAACATAGTTTTTGCTTCGTTCGTCGAACGGCAAGCACTATATCTTGGAGTTTATGATCGTTCGGTGGTTATTTCTATTGGGTGTTACTTCATGAAGCTATTGTGCCTCACACAGAAGTATTATAATAGGTGGGAGAATAGGAGTATATAAGATGATTTGAATACTAGATGAGATCATATATTATTTATTGTCACATTCTCATTAGTTTTTGGTTTTCATCCATTGTGGATCATCCCTTAGTGTATTTATTCTTATAATCAAGTAATAGTTTTGAGATATGGAAACATAAAATTCTTTTAGTGAATTAGAGTAAATAAACGCAAATTTTTGGGTAAAAAACGCAAATTGTCAATGTTTTATAATCTTTGATTATAGATGTAGGTTATTCAAGACCAATCAACATAAAATTTAGTCAAAAAAGTTACTCCTATAAAATCTTTCGGTGAAGTCTCGTAATAAAATCTACCAAATCTTAACAATTAATATCTATGGTCAGAAGTGTTAACAGAATGAGAAATTAGATTGCTTGTTGACTAGAAAGACATATATGTGCCACGGATTATAAAAGGTACTACATATATAGGCAGCTATATATGCAACAACCAACCACCCTCCCCTCCCATCAGCTTCTCTATATTATAGTATCACAATTAATTGGTAGTTAGGTAGAGAGCTATTAGAAAGTTGTAGGCGATGATGATGAGCCGGCCAACAAAGGCTTGGAATGATCCATGTGGTAATCAAAATATCCAATTGTTAAATGAGCATGATGATGACACCCTAATCCAGTGAAGATAAAAGACCACTGTAGGAGAGGCGGCTACAGCATTTCTTAGGAATAAATCATTATCAACATGTATGTATTTAATAATACAAGTATACGGGTCATGGTTGCACTAAATCGGTACAACAAAGATGCATTATTGAAAGGTCGGGCAAGTTGCTGGCAGAATGCACGTCGACCTTGTCGTTTTTACACACATATATGCATGGAGTTAAGCAGTTCTCGTGTGATGTGACGTTGACTCTTGGTTGATAGGGTCCGGGTTTCCTAGTGACTGACTACTACGAACTTTGATCATGAGTTTCAAATACTCCATCAAACTGTCCTGGTTGTTTTATGACACGTTTTTCCACTTCAATATTAAGCATATAATAAAATAATTTTATAAAACTAAATTTTATAACATGTAGTTTATCATGTAAGGATTCATATGCAAAACTTAAATTTTCAAAAAATTCACGAGATACCCCTGTTTTCTTTCTTGTAATTCACAATATACCCCTGTGATTTTAGTAATTCAACTTTAAACATGCTTAAATGTTGTTCAAAATTGATGAAACTTTACATGGACGATGCTAAAGTGTTATATTTTGGTCCAATATCAAATTTGAAGTTTTTTAAGCTCACATGTGACCTGTGGGACCCAATGAACAGTCATATATTCATTGGGTCCCACAGGTCACATGTGAGCTTAAAAACCTTCAAATTTGATATTGGACCAAAGTATAACACTTTAGCATCGTCCATGTGAAGTTTCATCAATTTTGGACAACATTTAAGCATGTTTAAAGTTGAATTACTAAAATCACAGGGGTATATTGAATTACGAAAGAAAACAAGGATATCTCGTGAATTTTCCCAAATTAATTTATCTTATATGTTAAAAATTGAAGTCAAACGACATTTCCAAATAGTAAACAGGACGGTCAATTCAGGATGGAAGGGTAATAATAAAAAAAGTACGAACTTTGATCATATGATTTTTTTTAAATTCACAAGATACCACTTTTTAAGTTTCTAATTCATAAAATATTACTGTTTTTTTGGTAATTCAGCTTTAAACATGTTTAAACGTTGTCCAAAATTGATGAAACTTTACATAGACGATGCTAAAGTGTTATATTTTGGTCCAATATCAAATTTGAAGTTTTTTAAACTCATATGTGACATGTGGAACCAATGAAATAAATTTCCCTTTTTTAATGTTCAAGTTGTGATTAGCGAGGAAGGATAATTCAAGGAAATAGATGGAAGTTGAAACGTTGAAAAGGTAGCTGATCCAATCACAATATACACCACCTAGTTAATATAAACCGCGTCCTACAAAGATTCATCAATCAAATCTTATTCAAGCTCAAGTTAAAATTTTCAGCATTGACAATTTTAAATACTACTCCCACCGTTCAATAATATTTGTCGTATTAGAAACTTGCATACTTATTAAAAAAATAGAAAAATAATATAGTACCCCTACTTTTTACTTTTCCATCTATATAATAATTATTTTTATGTTGAATAATGGAGTTAAAAGTGAAAAAAGTGTATCAAAAAGCTAAAATGACACATATTTTTAAACAAGAATCACTTCCTAGAATGACAGTAATCAACGGAGCGAGTAGCATAATTTGCCTTACCATACTTTGTCAAACTTTCAAAAGATATCTATTCAAGGTAATGACCAGACATAAACCAAAATATAGAGTAATTTAGATATTATATGATTTAGAACTAGTTGCTCAGTGGTACTTCTTTCGTTTTTCATTTTTTTTTCTCTGTACATGTGGTAGATATAAAATAGTACAATTTGCTAACTTGACATATACTCACATTTTAAAAATAACCAAATCGAATGACCAGTTGATCGAAACGTAACATATTAATCTTTGACCCACTGCATAAAGCGTGTTAAAAGCTTTCGCAGTACGGGCAATTAATGACATTAATAAAGCTTTACTACATCTTTACTAATAATTGTTGTACGCTTCCCCAATCTTCTTACACATCTAGTATTTGAAGCTTGGTAGATACAACTCCAAAGCACGCAAATCCACGATTTGGATCCTGTAATTGTATAAGCGCGCCTATTGGACGCTCTGAATTTCGACACCTATGAATCCAAATCTTTGCAATTCAGACGATAAGATGAACAAGGCATGCCGCCATTAAGGCCCCGTTCACGACGTAGATTATTGGGTAGATTATTCCGGAGAAGTTAGTAGGACCAGCGTTCATGTTTAATCTACAGAGGGAATTGCAAATAAATCAAGAGTCAAATCAACTTTCATCTAGTTGAACAAGCTGGTGTGAGAACGGGGCCTAAGATAAGAAATTCTAAACCAATAACCACTCAATTTTTCAACGAAATCGGGGTTGAGTTCCAATAAAGGACACTAAATTGCCTTTATATATAGGCATTAATGTCAGCCATAAAGAGAAAAAAATGTTAGTCATTTTTATAGGACAATAGTAGCCATATATATGAAAATTGATAGCCACCAGATAACTAATAATAATATTTTAAAGAAGTTATTTGCAGTTACAAAATTACTAAATGCACTCATAGACTGGTGGTGACAGAATACAAGCTACAGGCTCAGTAGCCAGCCTCAAAAACGATTTTTTTAAGATTACTCTACACCAACATTACCCTATACCACAAACCATAAAAACCATTATATGATCAGTTAAAAAATGCCGAAAACATTTTTAGGGTTTGTAATACAAACATTGTAAGACCTAAACCATAAACCCTTTATACAAGCAATGGAATATTAATGATATACAACTGTGGCCAATATTTTATTTAGCTATGGCATACATATTTATGTATACATGGCTTACATATCTTAATGTCTATGGTAACAATTTTTTGTATATAAAAGTTTAAACTAATAAATAAAAGATTATTAGTTGTATATATACTTAAACATGTTAGTCAGCATAGATCTTAAATACCACCATAGGAAAGCTAAAAAATGAAAACCTATTTTATGGTATGTAGTGAAGGGTTTAAGATCGTTATCACAAACCTGTAAAATGTGTCGAGTCAATGACGACATTATAAATATAAAACAAATTAAAAAGATTACCCTACACCATACATCCTAAAAACCACTATAAGAAAGTTTTTGTTCATAAACGCTAAGATTCACTTAAATTTATTACTAACACTTATTTATATATTAAGATAGTTTTTATATGATGGTTGTTATTTATATATCATTGCTAATATTATATATACCACAGTGGCGGACCCAGACTATAAATCCTGTGGGGTACTTTTTATTGAATAGTAATTTGTCAAATAAAATATTAAAATTTAATTTTAATACAATATTTAATATTAAAATTATAATTGCTATATGAGTCTTAATCATTTGAAAATAAGACATAATAATATTATTGTTAATGGACATATAATATATTTGATTCCCATTTTAATATATTTAATAAGTGGGATGCTCTTTCTATTGTATTTGTAGTAACTAATAGTATCAATCAAAGTTTTAAACATGTACTATTTTAAATGTCAAAATATTATATTTCGGTTAAACTATTTAGTTATCTAACATTTATTTTTTTTTTCCTATATACTATGAATTTTTCCAAATAGGGGACACACGCCCCCAAAGACCATAACATGAATCCGCCACTAGTATACCAGTGCATATATAATTTTATACCTTTTTGATAAAGGCAAATCAGGTGTTATCTGATTACACAGAAAATCGACATAATTAGAAGAATGCTACCAAAAACTTTAGTAAATTATTGATGTTCCACTTTAGCAAAACGCAATAGAGATTGCAAGAATTCAACTTTATCCAACATCTTCGTCTTAAAGTAGTTACGGCCAACATCCTTACCTAGTAGTGATAAGGAAGCGGAAAACGTATTACATTCTCGTTGTACTTCTTTAAAATTAACAAGGACAACAACAACAAAAAAAAAAGAGCCCTCAAAATCCTGAGTAAAAAAAAAGTGTAAAAAGATTTACAGCTGCTACCTTCACCTTCCCCAAAATATGCTTCTTCATCTTCTACCTCTAAAGAAAAAATTAAAATTATTAAGCTCCCAAAGGAGGCGCTAGATTCAAATCAAGGTTCAACTCTTGTCGGGCGGTGGGACCACATGATTGCTCATCTTCCCCGTCTACTCTTCGTCTTCTTCTGACGCTATCCATCACCACAGACGAATTTGAACCCGAGTCACTATACACCCGATCCTCACTAAACACAACTGGTTGAACCGTATGCTGCTCATGTGTTTCAAAGAACCGAAAAACCCGACCGTCTTGACTAACCATCTCACCCGACCCAGACATCTGCGGATAGAAGTAGACCGGTACCGTGTAAGGCATTGACCCAGAAGCGGCGGTTGCCGCACATCCCATCACCTTTTGGTGCTGAAAAAATGGAAACATGAACCCAGACCCGGTTGTTGATGAGGAAGGGGCGGGGGCGGGGACGGGGAGAGAGACGTAGTCGACAAGGGTGGTTGTCGGGGTCGAATCTTGATCGAACCGGGGTTTCTTCCTGTTGTTAGTTATGGTAAGGTCTATATCTTTGGTCACGTGATCGACGGTGTTGATGTCAGAGGAGGCGGGGAGAGGGGGATCTGATGAGTTAGAAGGGTAAGGGAAGTTGGTTCTAGCTTTAGATCCACGGAACTCGCGTGCGGCAGCATCGTAAGCGCGTGCTGCTTCTTCAGCGGTGTCGAATGTACCGAGCCAGACTCGGGTTTTCTTTGTTGGGTCACGGATCTCGGCCGCGTAACGGCCCCATGGTCTCCTTCTAACACCTCTGTAGTGAATTTCCTTTTTGTTGTTGGGTGGAGTGGTGGTGGTGGTGGTGGTGGGGGAAGTGTCCGCTGAAGTGGTGGTTGAAGAAGTGGTGGTGTGGAATGTGGGAACGGTGTCGATGTGAAGAGGTGCCATAAGTGAAACACGATGAGATGGACGGAGATGTGGGGTTTGGGTAAAGAAAAAAAACCGTGTAGAAGATTGAGGATGAAATGGAAAGAGAGTGGTTTGGATGAGGGGAAGATGAGTGGGGAGTGGTTTACATATATAGGAAGGAAGGAAGAAGGTTAAGGAAGATGAGGGCGGTGGTGGGGAGAGGAGGTTTCGTGGATTAAGGGTTGGAGGCGGCGGGGGACAAGATGGAGAGAGAAGTGGGGAGGTTTATGTGTGTGTGCGCCCGTGGTACGTGGCACGCATGGAAGGGAATTTCCAGGCAAGTCGGCTACATTGCTATTTTTCCTTCAAGTACTATCACTGTCCTGATTAATCTTCTTGTTTACTTTTTGGTACGTTTTTTTATTTCAATATTAAATATATAATATAAAATAATTTTATAAAATAAAAATTTATAACATATAGTTTTTCACATGACGATTCTATTATAATACTTAGATTTATAAAATTATTATTTTACATGTTAAATATTGAAGTCAAATGACATATCAAATAATAAAGGGAAGCTCAATCAGACGGAGGGAGTAGTACTTTTTTCATACAACTCTTAAAAAGAAAGAATTAAAAACATGAGGCCGGCGGCGGCGATGGATGGATGGATGGATACGTTGCTTTAATTGGAGGACGCGTTTGGTGGGGTTATTAAATTACGATTCTGACCAATTCCTATCTAATTTGTCTGTTTAAAGAAAACAAAAGAGAGAGAAGGACGTGATTTGATTTGAAGCTGTCGTTTTCTTTTTGGTGGTATATTTTTGCTTTTTCGTCTGCAAGCAGGCGAATGTCAGCCTCATCTTCAGGCGCGACGCCACCGCCGCTCCCCTCAGGGGACCCACTTTTTTCGGCTACTGCCTAGGTTAGTGGGTGACATACCACCCTCCTTCAGCATCGCCCCACTCTCTCCGCTAACTATGAATAGTTGAATACTAGTAGTACTAGTATTTCAAAATCAACCAACTTTTTTCTTTCTTTTTCGACGGTAGAATATGTATTTTTTTAAAAAAATTATTATCAGCAATCCACTCATCTTATCCAAATTAGTATACATACGGACCGGCGTACGCGTGTATGGTTACTAGTATGAGACGGTAGATTGTGCGGGAAGTTCATTCTTAATATAGTACGGCTGTCTAGGTGGCAGTCTAGTCAATTTGCTGACTGGACTGTTTAGGTGGCATATTAAATGAGGTAATATTTGTATTAACTTTAAATAGTCATAACTTTTAAAATATAAGTCCAAAATAAAAAATTTTACACCATTGTTCATCTAAATTCAAGCTCTTTAAAATAAGACCAATCATTGATATATTTTGACAAGTTTAAAAATTTATGTTAGTTATATGTACATATCAACATATATCAACGACACTTATGATTCACCACGTACAGATTAAAATACACCATATAACATTAATAATACACCACAAAATAATAATGATTTGTTCCTAAGTTTGTTATCTAATTCACCACTTATTAGTTAATGAATCATAATACCAATTTCAATGAATCATAATATCAAATGTAATTAATCATAACATCATTTTAGTGTATCATCAGTAACATATAAAAATAAAAATTTTAAATAATAATATAATACAAAACAATATTTGGTACGTAAAAATACATGATTCGCCATATAAGGTTTAAAATACATTACAATACAATAATAATGCACTAAAGCCAATAATGTTTTTTTATCAGTTCCGGAGTTTGTCATTTAATTCACCACTTATTAGTTAATGAATCATAATATCAATTTAATGAATCATAATATCAAAATTAATGAATCATAATATCAAAATTAATGAATCATCAATCACATATAAAAAGAAAAAATTTAAACAATAATAGAACACAAAAAAATATTTGGTACGTAAGAAAAATACATGATTCACCATATAAGGTTTAAAATACATTACAATACAATAATAATACACTAAAACCAATAATGTTTTTTTATCGATTCCGGAGTGTCATTTAATTCACCACTTATTAGTTAATGAATCATAATATCAATTTAATGAATCATAATATCAAAATTAATGAATCATCAATCACATATAAAAAGAAAAAATTTAAACAATAATACAACATAAAAAAATATTTGGTACGTAAAAAATACATGATTCACCATATAAGGTTTAAAATACACCATACAATAATAATAATACACTACAAAACAATAATGATTTTTATCGGGTTCAAAAATTGTAATCTAATTCACCACTTATTAGTTAATGAATCATAATATCAATTTTAATGAATCATAATATCAAAACTGATGAATCATATATGAGTTTAGTGTATCATCATACACATGTAAAAATAAGTTTTTTTAAAGTTGTCAAAACAAATCCATGACTGGTCTTGTTTTGAAGAGCTTGAATTTAGATGAATAATGATATAATTTTTTTTCATTTTGGACTTATATATTAAAAGTTACAACCATTTAAAGTTAATATAATAAAAAGGGCAACCCAGTCAATAAAACAGTCCAGTCAGCTGCTGACTGGGACTGCCAAATCAGCAGCTCGCACGATATTTTTGCACGGAACGTACGTGTGTTCGAATTTGCCTACTAGTATATGGTGGTAAACCGTTTAGTAATCCTGAATTTCTACACACTCTTTTCTGAACAAATTTTCCAAAAAACTGAATTGTATCTCATACTATTATTTGAACATATTTATTCAATGTTAGCATGGCGTGACTTATTTGAAATAAGATTACAAGAATAGATATAAAGATAAAAATAGACTTTAAAAAAAACTTTATTTTACAAAATTTGAATGAAGTAATACTTTTAATAAGATATATTATTATAAAATATATTACATTTATACAAATATCATATAGAAATATGATAATTTATTATTTAAATTTTATAATATTTGTCCTTTGACATATTGATTATGTTTCATATATTATTCATCAAATAATAAGTAAACATTTATTCTTTTTCGTTTTACTGTTGCTTATGTTTTGTACTAGTAAATAATACCATATATTCTAACTTTAATAAATTATTAATAAATAATCTATATAATAGATGTATTTAATTTAGTGAATTCTATTGTTATTTATTGTTCTTATTCAGCTGCTAGTTATATTACTTCACATTTAGAGGTGTTTGTTTTAGGGTAATTAGGAAAGGGAATGTTGTTTGTTTTGTCAGTTTTTCCTAATTTTAGGAAAATGAAAGGGAATTGAATTAGCTCGAAACTCTGTATCTTGATTCTTCACCCCTACTAAAGAATGAGATTCCCTTTACCCAATACACTTTGACCAACAACATATAACCATTGATCGATAACTAATGACCGGTGACTGGTAAATATTGACCAATAATTAATGATCATTGACCGGCAGTTGACAGTGGTTGACCATTGACCGATTATTTAATTCATTTCCTCCAACTCAAACACACAACTAGAAAAATCAAAGAAAATTCTTTTCCAATTCCAACTTCATTCTCTTTCCTAATTTTATTCCGTTTTCCCGCCTGAAACAAACACCCTAACAACTTCTAACACACTATTCACCAATGTTATTTTGTTTGGAACAAAATATTAATTACTTACAAAAGTGCATATTGATAATTAGCGAAAGTTAAAAAGTGTTTTTAATTAATATTATACTTGAGGTTATTCTTTATTTTAAGCTTTTAATTTTTATAATTTCTATAAAATATTATAAAATTTAATATACATGATATAATATATTATGTTTAATAATTAGAAGTATTATAAATTTTATATAAGTGAAATTAATTATGTTAATTGTGGGAATGAATCATCATGTTAGAAAACAATAATAAGTTTAAACAATAGCTTTTCAAAACTTGTTTTAAATTTTAATTTGTTACAATTTTTAAATTAGTAAAAAATTAGTAAATAATAGGTCTCATTCTTACGGTATTATAAAAATAAATTTATTTGATAGGTTTAAACTGATATCGTCATCTCCACAAAAAGGATAGCACATACTTTTAAATTTATAATGTTTCGTTACTATTGAACATAAATGCTGTCGGTTTTCCAAAGGTAGAAAGGAGAAGGATAAATGAAGTAAGGACGTCTATTTCAAGGAAAAGTATGTAAAGGAATTGTTCAAAAGGAAAAAAGAAGGAAATTGATACAAATCATAAACCCAAACAGACGCGTCGGCGTCAACAAATGCCGTGTGGTGTTGGCGCTTCTTTTAACTGAAGAAATTTCTGAAGCTACTGTCTTTGCATGTAACAAAGTCACGCTATTCATAGCGTATTGTAGTCTCTGACCCTAGTAACAATTGTTTTTTTTTTTTGAAACAAGAGAAACTCATATTAACTAAGGGCATCCACAATAACAAGAGTGGATTCCACTCTCAAAATAATATATTTTATTCTTCTCCTCACAATCTCTCTCTTCTTTTGCTAAGACACCCACTTTTTGGGGTTCTTAGTTAAGAAACTCTCACACAACTTCTCTCCTCCATGTCATATTTATCTTTTTGTTTTATTAATTTAGAGTGGATTCCACACCATTGTGGATGCCCTAACAAGGTTGCGGACAAGGTCCGGAATGTTGTCCGAACTCCATGTTTCCGTGCACTGCATGCGACGGGCATGGTTGGCTACACAATGTGTCTTTACATTAGCATCTCTAGGAACATAAAACCAATAGATCTCAGTAAAGCACCCTAGAGAAGCAAGTACCCGGTCTAGAATGTCAGTTGTTGATCGTAAAAGCGTGGTTGTACCCCCCGTACATAAATACTCAATGATCGATTTACTATCAGACAGTTGCCGAAAACGCTGAAAACCGAGACAAGAGGCTGCATGAACCGCATGGTCAATAGCCATTGCTTCTGCATCCGCGATTAGAAGCTGTTGCTTGGATGCGACCATTCCAACATTAAGAATACCAGGCGGAGAACAGATAATCCATGCAAGGCCAACTTTGTCATAAGCATCAAGACTAGCATCCACATGTATTTCAATCAAGTCCGATTGTTGCTCCCTGTGGTCGGCGTGAGGCCGCATGGTGGCTGGTGACATAGATGCCGCAAGGTGTAAATAGGTAGCTGCTTGACCCCACCCTTGTCGAATATCCTTGACACAGGCATGAGTGACCTGGCATCGCGCGAACCAGAGCTTCCACAATGGCATAAAACCTGTGCTATTGCGCACTTGGAGTGCGTTAAGCAAAAGGTGCAAAACCAATCTAACAAAGCCATGTCAGTAGCAACTGAAGAAGGTGGCATTGGAATGCCAAACTGTAACCAAAATGGCTGAATCGTCGGGCATTTGATAAGCGCATGTAGCACGGTCTCATCCTTTGAACAAAAATGACATGCAGTTTGCATATTCACTTTGATCCTATCCACTATTACTGTCTTACTTGGCAGTTTATTAGTGAGCAACTTCCAGGCAAATAGCTTAACACGAGGTGGCACCTCCAAAGTTCAAATAGTTTTGAAAACGTTACCACCAGGAGTCGAAGTTGATGCTGCGGCCTGGGAGATATTTTGCAGCTGCAATGCAGCATAATAGGCGGAGGAGACAGTAAAGGCCTTTGACTTTGAAAGGCCCCAATACCAGTAATCTGCAGAGGTTGTATTTGGTTGCTGATCTGGCAATTGAAGGGCACAAATGTGCGCCATGTCATCCGAATCACACCATTGCTGCAACAGATTTAAATTCCATCGCTGTTGGGCTGTGATAAGAGTAGCAACAGAGGAGTACTGAGAAACCAGGGGTGGCAAAGTCCAAGTAAACAACCGACCCCCCGGTTTATTTGGCAGCCAGCGATCTGTAATCTTAGTTTCTATCCCATTGACAATAGCTCGTCTTGCACCGAACTCGACCAAATCACGAACACTCATCAGAGCCTTCCAAATAGGTGTAGAATGCGCTGGTGGTTGGTGTGCTAACCAGTGAACAGAGGTCAGATATTTGGCTTGATAAAATTGGGATAACAATGTGTCTGGCTCAGAGATGATACGCCATAATTCCTTCGCCAGCAAAGCCCGATTGAAACTGCGTAATTCTCGAAATCCCATGCCTCCTGCACTCTTATCCTGACATAAGGAAGTCCACTTTGCCCATCTGATGGCTGTTGAATCAGTGGAGCCGCCCCACCAAAAACTGACAATCATGCGCTGCAGTTTCTTGAGCAACATGCGGGGAAGAAGAATAACGGACATAGCATATGAAGGAATAGCTTGCAAAACAGACTTAACCAAGAGCATTCTGCTCGCTTGGGACACCTTCTTAGTCCAACTTTGGATACGCTTCGAAACTCGATCAATGATATAATGAAAAACCGCAGTTTTCTTCTTACCAATACTACTTGGGAAGCCAAGATACATTCCCAAATCATCTACCTGTTTGGCATGAAAAATCGAACCAACTGCATGCTTAAGTTGCGGTCGTAGTCCATGAGAGAGCATAAGGGCTGATTTATCCGGATTGATACATTGACCAGAGGCTTCCTTGAAGGCACATAAAATATCCCAAAGAGCCGTAACATTAGATACCGTTGCCTCTCCAAAAATAACACAATCATCAGTGAAGAGTAAATGTGAGATAGCAGTGGGTAATCCTGACAGAGTAAAAGGCCGATAAACTCCTACATTCGAGGCTAACTGAAGCGATGCAGATAAAGTTTCCATGCACAAGATGAACAAAATAGGTGATAATGGATCTCCTTGGCGTAAGCCTCGCTGAGGTGAGAAGGAATAACCTGGATATCCGTTGATAAGGACCGAAGTTCTAACTGATGTAAGGCACTTCTGAACGAGAGATATCCAAGACGCATGAAAACCCATGGCTGAGAGCACATCCAAGACAAAAGACCATTCAATGCGATCAAAAGCCTTTGACATATCTACCTTAAAAGCAAAATAACCCTTGGTTTTGGCCCGCGATTGATGCATAGAGTGAAGAATTTCATGAGACAACATCACCTGATCTGTGATGGACCGATGCCGGACAAAAGCTGCCTGATTTGATGAAATAACCTTGGGGAGAATAACCGACACGCGATTAACTAAGACCTTGGAGATCACATGGTAAATTTTATTGCAAAGTGAAATGGGCCGATAATCCTTGATAGCCATAGCTCCTTGTTTTTTAGGGATGAGAACTATGTGTGTGTCATTTAAAGGCGGAGCCAAGGGACCACCATTGAGAAAAGCCAAGCAAGTATGTAGAAAGTCATCACTGATTAAAGGCTAGTATGTTTGAAGGAAAACACCGTTTATACCATCCGGGCCAGGAGCTTTATGAGGATGCATTTGCTTGTAAGCATGAATGACTTCCAGACGAGTGTATGGTGCTCCCAATGCTTGATTTAAATCAAAATCCAAAGGGACACGGCCAGCCACACATGCCAGTAAATGATCGTTCCGCGGAGGAGAAGAGGTAGTAAACAGAGTTTGGAAAAAATTTCGCGCCACAGATTCAATCCCAGCCCAAGAAGTTTGTGGGGCATCAGTGTCTGATGCTAAGCAGCATATCTCATTTTGTCTGGATCTCATTTTGAATCTGCTAAAAAAGAAAGCTGTACTACGATCAGCAGAAGACAACCATTGCTGTCTGGAGCGTTGATGTAATTGAATATCCTCTTTCAACAGGAGCTCATCCATGGTATGATTAAGTGCATTCCATTTAGTAATGTTATCTGTAGTTGGTGGTTGATTAGCCACATCATCTAGGGCATGACGGGTCTGGCAAAGAAGGCGTTTCTCAATCCAAATTTGCTGCCTCCCCCAACTGCGTAACTTCTGTCCACATGCCTTAATTTTTTGGCAATAAGACAAATCACGCCTTTGCCAGACTGAGTGTACCAGTCGCTTGCAATGTGGATCCTGTGCCCAGCAATTTTCATATTTGAAAGGTTTTGGGCCGCGCTTGGTAATAGGGTACAGGACAAGTTTTATTGGCTTATGATCAGATTGACCCCAGGGCAAATGGAAATTTGTTGCAGATGGAAATCGGTTGAGCCAAGACTCATTTGCCAAAAATCTGTCTAACCTACTGCGGGTGTTGTGCAAGAAGGTACTCTTGTTGGTGAATGTATATTTTGTACCCCGATAACCTAAGTCCTGAAGATCACAGGCAAGCAAGCAATTTTGAAAATCAGTCATATTGGAAACAGAACGATTTGCGCGTCCCCTATGTTCATGATTATACATGACTTCGTTAAAGTCGCCACCCAATACCCAAGGACCATCCCACTGAGTACTCAAATACCGAATAAGATTCCAAGTTTTCCATTTCTGAGCATAATCAGACCAACCATACAGACCACTGAAACGCCATTGAGAACCCCCTATTCCGTCACAACAATATCTACATGATGACTTGATGGACTAAGAACTGTTACATCAAGATTCTGTTTCCAAAACAAGACCACCCCACCCCTTCTACCGATACTATCCCTACCAGCCCAGGAATAGTTACAAAAACAGCGCGCGAAAGGCCGTAGCTCAAAAGTCGACATCTTAGTTTCAGTCAAGAACACAAAAGAAGGCACTTGTTGACGAATGACGTCCCTAATCCAGCGAACCATAGCAGGAGTACCCAACCCTCTACAGTTCGCAACCAACACCGACATTATCCTGGGTGATACTGGGATTCACCCAGCATCGCCGTATCAACACCCTGCTCATCTCCCTGACTCTTCTTTGTAACATCTTCAATAGCATGAACCTCTCGCGGCTCAGACTCTGATGAAGAACATTGCACAACATGGAACTTTCGTTTACGACCATTGGAGCTCGTTGGCGACTGCAGTATCTCACCCTCCTCAGTTTCTGGGACTTGGTTTATGTCAACCTGAGGTCGAACAATTGCATCATCCTCCATTGTATCAACAGCAGCAGCAGGAACCCCAACTGTTGGGCGTGGTGGTGGAGATGATGGCCTAGTAACTGACGGACCTGCCCCAGGAACACCATAACGCGGACGAGGCACACCAACCGTCCCCGCCTTCAGCCATAAGCCATAATTCAATTCATCCTGTGTAGCCTCAGTTCGATATGGACAATTACGCAAAATATGAGTGAAATGACCACAATGAAAACACAGATTAGGTAAACGCTCATATGTCAGAGGCAAGATGGATTGCTGTGAGCCATTTGAGATGGTGATGAAACATGAGAGGCTGGGTAATGTCAAGGCGAACCTTCAGCCGCATATACGAACCTACCCGTCGACCGTCGAACTCCATGTACTCCATAAAGTGACCAATCTTCACAGCCAAGCGACACACAACCTGCTTGTTCATAAATTACAGTGGAACATCATGTACATGCACCCAAAACGGAACCCAACGAAAGTCATGATCTTTCGGAGCAACAAACTGATCAACCTCGGAGAGCACCAACAGGCTTTCTTCATGGGTCCATGGGCCCCGGGAGATAACTGATTGGACCAAACCCTCATCTGGAAAGTTGAAGAGCAGAAGACCGCCGCCAAGGTTGCGAACTCGCATGGTATATTCACACTTCCAGGCCTTCGCTAGAGTGCTTTGGAGTAGTTTAACATCAACAGAGCGGGGCATAAGAAGCTTACCCAACAAGCAGCAACTTGTCAGAGCTTCTGAGTTGGAACCTAGGAGATCATCAACCTGGAGCATGTCCTCCTCCACCGCAGTTAGAGAAAGTAGAGAGCAGTGCTCCGCCAGAACATCAGCAGATGGTAGGGGTGAGCATTCGGTTATTCGGTTCTACCCGAAAACCGAATAAGGAAAAAAGTTCGGTTTTCGGTTTTTTGTTCGGTTCTACCCGAATAACCGAATTTCAGTTTCAGAACCGAAATAACCGAGAACCGAATAACCGAATTTTTTTTAAAGCTGGAACCGAAAACCGAAAGTTTTAATTTGGTTTTCGGTTCTCACCGAATTATAACCGAAACCGAAAGATAACCGAGAACCGAATTGCAAAAAAGGAACCGAATTGCAAAAAAAAAACCGAATTACAGGAAAAAAACCGAATTACAAAATATAAAACCAAATTACTGGAAAGAAAATCTGAAATGTAGAACTGAATGACATTCCACATCCAAATCTTTCCAAACAAACAAAAACAAGCATAAGTTAACAACAACTCCAAAAACACTTCATCCACAATTCGCATTCAAGCACTCGCCATACAAAAAATATCTGGACAGCACCACCATACGTCTTCATCCACAATTCACAATTCACACTTCAAGCACCGCCATACATTCATGCACAATCCATAATTCACACTTCATCCAAATCTTTCCAAACAAAAAAAGCAAGCATAAGAAAATCTAAAATGTAGAACTGAATGACATTCCTCATTCAAGCACTCGCCATAGGTCTTCTCATACTTCCCACTCCTCTCACCAGGCGACCAACGCAGTTGGTATCGGCAAAGATCCTTCAAGAGAATTCAAACTCATATTCCTGGTTATGGCATTACAATTCAGAAACTTAGTAGATGAAGAGTAATCAAAGGCATATAGGTGAGAACATTTCTACTAGTATCACTATAACACTAAATTTCTCACTGTATATGCTGCTGCCACTCACATACATCTTAAAAGCTATTAGCTTCTTCACTAAACTTTAAGAATCACGTATTACTGGCAATCTAGCTCCTGAGTATACAAAGATAACAACGGTAACACCATAAGAGACAATAAAGGATATAAACAGAAAGATATAAACCAAAAATATAACAAAAAGATATTGACAAATTAGAAGATTAACAAACCATAATAATCATGAGACATGAATCTTACCGCATCTGAAGGTTGACTACCCGACACGTTCTTACCAATATTAAATTTGGCAAATTCTGAAAAATGAAAGATATTAACATATTAGAACATATTATCACACTTCAATAAATTTAAACCAATAAAAACTTAGCATGGTTAAATACCTTTTTCCATTTCTTGAACAGATTCTTCATCTTCCTCATCCTCAACAAATGAACTCTTGAACCAATCTTGAGAGCATATGAGGGTTTCCACCATACGAGGGCTTAATGAGCTTCTAAAGTCATTAAGTACTCTTCCACCAGTGCTAAACGCTGATTCGGATGCGACAGTAGAAATAGGAACAGCTAAAACATCACGGGCCATCTCACTAAGTATAGGGTAGGTGATGGTGTTTGCTTCCACCACTTTAAGATATCAAGTTCTCCCTTCATTGGCTTCTCCTTCAAATATCTATCCAAATCAGATAAATCATCATCAGTCTCTATCAATGAATAGAACTCTTCATCCATCTCATACACCAACTCCATCTCTTGAGTTTCATTTCCAATATTACAAGATGAACTGGTGTTTGGCCCACTTGATTCAACTATCTTCAGTTTCTTGTCATACCACTCAAACAGCTCAATCAAACTATCTTTCACTTGGTTGCAAATCGTTGTTGCCTTGTCAGGTGTTGAGGAAAATGTTTCATTCAGAACATACTCGATATACTTGAATTTTCATCGTGGATCAAGTATGCAAGCAATAAATATCAACATATTCATCTTGTCAATATTGCCCCAATACTTGTCATACTTGTCCTTCATCTTAACAGCCATAGACTTGATGAGTGGATCATTTTTCGCACACCACAATTTCAGCCAACCAGCTACTTGAACAATCTCAGGGAAGAAGATATTAGAAGTGACATAAGAGGAACCAGAAACCTTCAAAGTCAACAGATAAAACTTTTTAAGAAAAGCAATCAAGTTTCTTGCAATGGTCCAATCATTCTCATCAAGAAGACCACATTCTGATTCCATCTCAAGTTTAAAGAGTGAATCTTCTTCTGAATCGATCTCAAATGCTTTCTCAAATTTTTCAGCTGCCTCCAACATCAAATATGTTGAGTTCCACCTAGTGGGCACATCTAGACACAAAGGTGCTTTACTTTGTATCCTTGCCTGTTCAATGTACTTTTTGAATTTGTGAAGCCTTTGTGGAGACTTCTTGACATATCTCACAGCAAATCTGATTCTTTTCACAGCTTGTTGAGCTTCTTGTTGTTTTATACCATCAGCAACAACAAGGTTCAGAATGTGAGCAACACACCTCATGTGCATATCTTACTATCAACAACTGCATTTCCCCGGTTCTTCACTTTCCTCTTCAGATACTCAATAGCTAAATCATTAGCACTAGCATTATCAACTGTGACAGTAAAAACATGTTCCAAACCCCATTCACGAAGACAACTCTCAATAGCTTTGCATATGTCCTCTCCTCTATGGCTAGTGATAGGACAAAAATTTAAAATCTTTTTGTGCAAACTCCAATCGCTGTCTATATAATGAGCTGTGATGGACATGTAGTTTATATTTTGGACCGACGTCCATGTGTCTGTGGTGATGCAAATTCTTTGTGAAGAATTGCGTAAAATGGCTCTTAATGATACTCTCTCACCCTCATAGATCTCAATAATGTCTCGAGCAATAGTGAACCTTGAAGGTATTCGAAATCTAGGACAACAAGCTGACATTAAACGCCTAAACCCAGCCTTCTCAACATGCTTAAGTGGAAGCTCATCTATGACAAGGTAGTAGGCAATTGCTTTTCTCAAAGCTGATTCATCAAATTTCCAACTACCTAAAGCCCCTCCAGCACCAATAACCAACTCAGATTGTGAGGTAGAATTACTATTCTTAAGCTCACAAGCTTCA